>JANBQT010000020.1:28399-41546 GCA_027577315.1 Coemansia sp. RSA 921 | reverse complement strand
GAAGTAGTCTCGTACACGTCAGAAGTAGTCTCGTACACGTCAGAAGTAGTCTCGTACACGTCAGAAGTGGTCTCATAGACGTCAGAAGTGGTCTCATAGACGTCAGAAGTGGTCTCATACACATCCGATGTAGTCTCGTACACGTCAGAAGTGGTCTCGTATACATCCGATGTAGTCTCGTACACATCCGAAGTAGTTTCATACACATCCGATGTAGTCTCATAGATGTCCGACGTAGTCTCGTACACATCCGAAGTTGTCTCGTAGACGTTAGAAGTTGTCTCGTACACATCCGAAGTAGTCTCGTACACATCCGATGTAGTTTCATACACATCCGAAGTTGTCTCGTACACATCCGAAGTAGTTTCATACACATCCGAAGTTGTCTCGTACACATCCGAAGTAGTTTCATACACATCTGAAGTAGTCTCGTACACATCTGAAGTAGTCTCGTACACATCCGAAGTAGTTTCATACACATCCGAAGTTGTCTCGTACACATCCGAAGTAGTCTCGTACACATCCGAAGTTGTCTCGTACACATCTGAAGTAGTCTCGTACACATCTGAAGTAGTCTCGTACACATCCGAAGTTGTCTCGTACACATTCGACGTAGTCTCATACACATCCGATGTAGTTTGATACACATCCGATGTAGTTTGATACACGTCAGAAGTAGTCGCTTCATATGGCGGTGTGGTCGCTTCATATGGTGGAGTAGTTGCTTCGTATGGTGGAGTAGTTGCTACATACGGCGGAGTAGTCGCTTCATATTGTGGAGTAGTCGCTACATACGGCGGAGTAGTCGCTTCGTATGGCGGAGTAGTCGCTACATATGGCGGTATAGTCGCGTAATCAGCCGGTGGTGGGATTTCTGCGCTGTAGGGCGCGGCATCTGCAACAATGCTGGCATAAGCCAGGGCAACGGCCAGAACAGAAACAGATGTCTTCATTTTGAAATAACTAGGATTCAGGCAGAAAAATTAAAGAAAACTGAAGCGAAAAAGTCGGCAGAGTGGCCAGAATAAAGAGCCAGATTTCAGCGGGCGGCGGCAGCAAGTGCTTAAATAGCACGCCATGGTGAATAGTGAAAGGCGAACTCCGCTGACAAACGCCAAATTTAGCTGTCAGCGGGGCGGGCGTACGCAGCGCAAATGCAAAGTTCATGAGAGAAGGGAGCGTTCTAAATGTAGATGCGTAAAAATACACTAGCTCTGGGCGGTAATTGGGGATGTGTGGCAAAAATAGTTTAGTGAGACTTTGCAGAATGGTCGTTTGCTCGAGTGGCACTACAGGGTCGCCTCTCTTTGTGGTGTAGCGCCGAGGCTACTACACCAGCAAGAGCGGTGATATTGGCGATTCAGGACCACAAATGCGCACCGCACAATGACCCGGCACTCGGACAATACGCCTGCATTGCGTAAGCTGCGCAAGCAACCAATTTAGGCACATTGGATCTTGTATATACAAGGCGCCTGGACCTGGATTCAGGGACTTTATGCAAGCGCCTATTTATAAACTACACGTGCATCCGGCTGACTTGGACAAAGGTCAGGATGAACAAATCATGTCTGGCGGCTGCGGCCAGCGACGATTCAGCGACGCGATAGTGCAATATGGATGTAATGTCTATTTTCAGAGGCGACAGCCAAGCGCAGAAAAGCAAAAGGTGCAGCAGGGTGCGACGTCACCGAGTAAAATCGTGGCTGGCAAAGGCTGCAATAAACCTGTCTCGCTCGTCAGCTTCCTTATCTTCAGAGACAACACACTGCTTCCAGCTCTCACGCTCCGGCACACCGAGGACAGTTGCAGCAAGCTTGCGGCCCAGCTGAAGATTAAAGTCCTTTTTACGCTTTGGAATAGGCACAAACAGGTTGCTGCCACTGCCGGGATCGGTGATTGCAAAGTACCCAGCTTGCTGCGCCTCGGGATAGCTAGACTTGATAGTTAGCTTGTCGGCTGCACACAGCTCTTCCAGTGCTGGTCGAATCAATTCTGCCTTGATTTTGGGAATTGGAATCATCTGAAGCGCCGTGTGGACATGTGGCAGGCAGCGAGATGTTTCAAAAATCAATGGGACACAATCAAACTCGGCAAATAGCGCCGTGATAGCTGCAATCCAACGATCAATTTCAGCACAGAGACTTTTGTCCGCTTCGTTTTGGCCATCGCGCGCTTTGCGCAGGCTGTCAATATGCACAATGGGTACAATGAGAACATGGCCGCCGCCTGGAATGGGACTGGTATGACCCGTAAACTCAGCGCTGTCTGCGCCGCCCACTACGAGTGCGCCCTTCGCCATGGCAACGTATGCCTCATCTCCAATTGCTGCCATGAGATTCTGGTCAACATCAGGGTTCGCCAGGCAAAACCAGCACTTTGCCAGTGTGTCATCGGCTGATCCGCGACCGCCGTCCTCAGTTGCAGCCGTAGGACAGTCAGGCTTCCAATGTCCGGGCTGCTTGCATTTGTGACATATGTATCCAGGCGGCGGCACACCATCCCCGCGCTGGCGCTTTTGCTGTCTGTTGATCGGACAGTCTTGGATCCAGTGACCTGGCAGATTGCAGCTACGGCATGTATAGTCCAGCGGAGGCGGTGCGCGCTTTTCTTGACCGTTCTTAGCCGGGTGAGCGGCATCAGCGTCGTTGCTTCCGTCAATTCCAGAGAGTACACTAGGAAGATTTTTAGTGTCCAACGTTCTTCCAATTTTGCCAAAGCGATAAAGCGGGTTGGCCGTGCAATTCCCAGGAAGCTCGTTCGGTGCAGATATACCTTGACTAACATTACACAACGGTACAACATTCATTGCGTAGAACCACCGTTGCTTGCCATGTTTTGACTCGTATACAGAGCCAAGCCCAATAAACCGCGTAAAGTGAGGAGACGCCGTGGATCCGCTACCAACACAAATGCGATCGCTGTACTTCCAGGGCAGACGTTCAAAGAAAGTGCCCTCGCCCGTAGCAAAGTGGTAGCGCGGCATGACTGCTGCACTCAGGTAAGAAATTTTGTTGGAAGCAGAGTGAGTGGTAGTTGGTGAATTGTCCGTGCCAGGTGCCGACAGTACACCGTACGGCCAGTCGTACGTTAGTAAAATGTCCACGCTTGGCTGAGCAACTGTTTTTTGCAGTGCTTTCTCGTTTTCAGCTGCTACTTGCGATACAAGGTCTGCAATCGATAAATTGTCAAAGTAGACAGGGCCGCTATCCACTGGATCAGTTGCTGGCTGGTTTGAATGTTCATCGCTGCTATCTGCAGCAGCTTCGTCCTCTCCGCCATCCAGACCGCCTTGTCGCTCGGCAAGCACTTGCGAAATGTACCTGCCGCTAAGATACGCAATCTTTACGCCCTCCGATGTCTGCAAAATACCCTGACCAGACAGAATAACCATGTTATTACAAATTTCGCCGGATCGGGCACTGGCCCGCTCGCTCACTCGCTGGGGAAGTCTTTTGTCTCCAACAACCACATAGGTCATAACCGGGATGCTGATTTCATTTTTAAGCAGGCTGCTAACTTCCTCGCTGCCATCATCCGAATCGCAAGCAAACAGATTTCCAGTGACTAGCAAGATAGCAAACGGCCCGTACTTTGCATCCAAATTTTTGACCTTTGCGAAAAACTCGGACAAATACCCGTTAACTGATCCCACGACCAGAACCTTGGCCATATGTTGCTGTGCCATTTTGTTCAAAAAAAAAAAGAAAAAACGTATAAAGGAGCGATGATTCTCTGAAAATAATACCGAAATCAATTTGTTTGATGGGAGAATTAACTAATAATTATGGTTGAACATTTGGTTAATATTCTTTAATGCAAACTTAGTCAAACATATAGAAAGCAGCTCCATTTCCAGGCGTGGTAACAAAAATAGCATCCGACAAAGCCTCATCATTCATATTGGGCACATGCTTTTCGTAGAACTCACGCTTTAAAGCGGCAATGAATCTGCCGACTCTGTCTTTCAAAACCAAATGCACGGTGCAGCCACCCCAGCCCGCGCCAGTCAGTCGTGATCCAAATGAGCCAGATCTGCGGGCCAGTGCACACAGCTCGTCAATTTCAGGGCAACTGCACTCAAACAGGTCGCGACAGCTGTCTTGACTGCAATTCATCAGATCACCCAACGCCGTGTAGTAGTCTATGCGAGTATCGCCTGATTCACAAATCTGACGAAACTTTACCACCCGCAGTGCCTCGGAGAATGCGTGCTGAGCGCGTTGTAGCAGCTTGAATTGCTGAGCGCGCACCGGGAATCGGTCCTCGTGTACGGCCGCGCTGAGTGCGTCCGGTGTCATGTCCAAGACAGCTGCCATTTGCTCGCGTGTATAGCCGTCGGGATGTGCACCGAATGCCTCGGTTGACGCGTGTAGCATAGCATCAAGATGGTCAATCCACACCTGCACGTCGTCTGACCCAGCGGTATCCTGTGTAGCAAAATATTCGTCCATGACGACCTTGAACGTCAGTGGATCGGCATCTTTGCAGGCTCTATGATCTGCAATACCCAAGTGTTTGGCTAGAATAAGCGCCCCAATGCGCGTCTCTACAACTCGCAGGTTGTAGCAGACAGGGGCAGTAACTGCTTTGTCAGACACTACCAGTGTGTTTGCAATGACAAATGTAATCTGTGGATCTGTAGAGGGAAACTTTACTGGTGTAATCTTGAGCTCAGGATCAAACTCGATAAATACAGCCGATTGTGACTGCGACATAATGCTGGTAGTTTGGTCCATACCGCCGCCGTTAGTGCCTATATAGCGCTCGCTGGCAACTGCAGTTTCAACCACGTCACCTTTGGGCAGCAGTCTGCCATTCACTTTCATAGTGGCCAGCACTGCACAACATACAATCGCCGATGAGCTGGACAGACCGGCACTGCTGGGTACACTACTATCCATTAAGCATTCCATGCCTTGCGGGTTTGTACAGTCGATTGCCTCGATCGCACCCTTGTATCCGCATTTAAAGTAGTTTGTCCACTCGTGTGTGGTATTGTTAATTGTTACACTGGATCCAGACTCGCAGGAAAACTCACGCGAGGGGTACTTTGGATTGATGTTGGCCAGGCGAATGCGGTGCTCTCTGGTGGCTCGCACAGCAATAAGCGAGTCGGGAACAATAGCCATAGGAAAGACTGGGAACCCGCAGTAGTCAATATGCTCGCCAATGATGTTGACGCGGCCAGGAGCACGGACGATAAAGCTGGGTTTGAAGCCGTATGTAGCGATAAAGGCTTCAGTCAGCAGCTGAAAGCGCGCGGCATGCTTTAGCAGGTCACTGGTGTATATGTCGGAAAGTGCATTAAAGGTCGGCACAGTGGCCAGCGTGGAGTCTGCAGGCGCCAACATTAGTACGTAAAAGCAGAGAGAATATGAAGAAGAAAGGAAAGAATGGTGCACTACATTCTTTGTAATTAATATTAGCTAATTGTCTAGGCTTGTGGCACAAGTCATGTTTATTTGAAGATAATCAGTGGTGTGCTGGCTTTGCGCCATCAACATAAAAGTTTCTAGTAGCCGACGGAAGCTTGATCCGCATGCCTTCCATCTCGGGAGTCAGAAGCACCTGGCAGCCCAGCCGCGAGGTGTCTGTCAGGCCAAATGCCAAGTCAAGCATGTCGTTCTCCTCGTCGGTGGGCTCAGGGAGATCGTCAAAGATTTTATCATCGAGGATAACATGGCAGGTAGAGCAGGCACACGCACCTTCACAAGCGCCTTCAAGGTCGACATCGTTCTCATGTGCCAGCTCCATCAAATTGGTGCCCTCCTCGCCGGTTGCCTGAACCTCGTTGCCATCTGACTCTATAAAGGTTACCGACACTTCTTTGGCAAGAGCAGCCGCGGACCGAAAGCCTGCAGCCTGCTGGTAGCTTTGCGTGCGCGCAGTTGAAGTAAGCGGGAAGCGCATAGATGCTACGACGTGGATCGACCTGGCTGTGGCAGGGCGATAGAGTAGGCGGGCGCAGGGCCGGCACGAGGCCGTGGATCGCATAATAGCACCAAGCATTATCGAGTATTTACAAACAGTCTAGCTCGAGCTAGAGCGAAATGTAGAGCTTGCTACGGTAAATGTTAAATAATAGACCAAAAAATACAGATCGATACGAGGGCGGAAGAAAAGAGATTATAGTAAAAGCCGAAAAAGGCACACGAGCCGGCTCGGGCTGTGCCTATTTAAGAGTGGAAAGCTTGCAAGTCGGCTTCTCATATTTGGCATTTGGCATTTGTACACTGAAAATATAATTCAGCAGTCTATGGCGCTCGAGGGCTTTGACCTAGAATCGTTTGCGCAAGCACTCAGCGTGCCGACACAGGAGGCTTTGGCAGCGCTGCCAGAAATACAGAAGCGGCCAGAGGCATGGCAACTGGCGTTTGACTTGCTCGCGTCAAATGTAAGGCGCGGAAGACATAAATGAACACAGCATGGGAGACGCGCGACTAATGGCTTATTTTCCAGCAGTGTAGAACAGCAACTGTCGGTTCTTTGGGGCACATACGCTACACGCAAAGATATCGCGGGACTGGTAGGTGGGCGTTTATGGCAGAGTGTATATGTGCTTGTTGCAGAGCGCACTGGCGTTAAGAGAGTTGGTCAGTATCAGGAGGGTTGGTCATCATTAAAGAAGGCATTGTGCTTGTAGGGACACATTGGATGCGGAGCGGCAGAGTGCGCTGCGAGACGAACTGATTCGGCTGGCAGTGGAGAACAGCGGCGGTGCGCTGAACGTGCTGAACAAGCTCAGCCAGGCGCTGGCGGCATACGCACTGTTGATGCCAGCAGATGCATGGGACGGGTTTCTGAACTCGGTAGTGACAGCGCTACAGAAGCAAGCACAGAACACAGGGATGTCGGCTGGCGCAGCAATTGTGGATTTTCTTGAGGTGTTTCCTGAAGAGCTCAACCGCACTGCGCTGGCAGCAGCGCAGCAGGGACGATTGGTGCAGGACGTCAAGGCAGCGCTTCCATTGGTGTTGCAAATCCTGATCAGCGTAGTTCGTGGATTAGAAGGGTCAGTACGCGGTGGCGACGCAGCATTTGAGCAGCTGGGCCAAAGCGTAGTGTGGCGAACACGTGCATGGAAGGCCATTCAGCAGTGGCTGCAGTTTGGCGTGCCAAGCGACACGCTGTTTGTACCGCTACTGGACGTGTGCCTGCAGCAGCTGTGCGTGTTGGCCGCGCACCGGCTGCGCAGCGATGGTCACGACGATGACGACGAGATCCAGGCGGCAGCAGCGGCGGCCGACGACATGGTCAGCAACATGAAGGTGGCAGCAAAATATTCGCGTAGTGTTGGCACGCTGGTTCTAGAACATCTTGGCCAAAAGTGGGTAGGCCAGATCCTGGATCACAGTGCGCGCGATTCTGGACACGACGCGCGCGCATGGAGCGCTGTGGCCATCTCGTTTGGCGAGACGTATACAGACTTTATTGTGAGTGGCATGGCTGATGCAGGGCTCTCTGAGCATGTCGGTGCATTCCTTCAGTTAATGGTGGCACTGACACGCTTTCCAGGGCATCACGGATTCGACGAAGATGTCAGCGATCAGCCCCTTAGCTTTTGGTACCTGCTGCAGGAGGCATTGGTTGACTATGAGGCCGAAGCTGAGCCTGGCGCAGCAGCGGCTGTAGCAGCAGCGGCACGCAACACATATGCGGACGTGCTTCGTGCGCTGGTGGCAAAGAGCGCATTTCCAGCGGCAGCCACATGGCTGGCGGCAGACCGTGATGAGCGCGAGCGGTTCGCGAGTTACCGGCGCGAGGTTGGCGACGCGCTGCTCAACGCGTACTACGTGCTACGCAGCGACATGCTGGGTGCGCTGGTCGACGAAGTGCATGCGCTGGGAGCGCTGACGACGGCTGATTGGCAGCATGCCGAGGCGCTGCTGTTTGCGCTGCGCAGTATTGGCGAGGCGGTGCCATCCGATGAGGCAGTGCATTTGCCGCGGCTGTTTGCTGCTGACGCACTGACACAGCATCTGTTACCGGTTCTGCAAGTACGTGCCGATGGCGACCGCGCCTCACAGTGGGCGCTGACGTCACTCAAGGCCGGAGTTATCGCAGTAGTGGGTGCGTATGGCGACTGGTGGCGAGGGCGCGGTGAGCTGCTGGCGGCGGTTGTGCCCAGCGTAGCCACTGCGCTGCATGAGCCTGCGCTGGTGCCTACTGCTGTATCGGCGCTACGCCGTATTTGCGATAGCTGCCGTGACGAGCTTGGTGTTGCCGCCGCCAGCCTAGTGCAGCTCGCATGCGATGTACTTGGCGCTGGCGCTGCTGTGCCTGCTCGTGAGCAGCAACGCATTTTTGAGGCAGTAGCTGAAGTAGTGCTGGCTCAACCGCCCGACACCCACGCTGCTGCTCTGCTTCCGCTGACGTCGGCGCTCCTGGCTGCGCTTCGCGTTGACGTGGCTCGGCTCGAATCGTCGCTTTCTGCGTCTGAGCCGGCAGTTGCGGCCCTGATAGATCACCTGCGTCTGGTTGAAGCCCTGGCACGCGGTCTGCAGTTTGGCGACGATGTCGAGGAGCATGCGCTGGCTGGCGATGCTGACGCTACGTCAATGCTGGCGTATGCTGCGCGCTGCTACCAAGACTCGGCCCTGCACGAGTTTCGCATTGGGCTGCTGGCTGTGCTGGATCGTGCACTAGTTCTGTTGACTGCCATGTCGCAGCCTGACGACACGCTGCTAGAGTGCATGCTGGCCACTGTGAACAGCGCTGTGCGTCGCAGCCCGCACGCCTTTGCATTGCCGTTTGCTGACTCTGTGGCCTTTGTGGGTCGCACATGGTCAGTAGCGGTAGCACGTCCTGGTGCCGATTTTGCGCCGGTCTTTAGTGCACGCTGGGCTGACCAGTGCCCGGCGCTGCTACAGAGCATTTCTCAGCTTGCGACTGTGGCTGTGCCCGATGCAGAATCCACTTCTGACGCAACCGACCGCGTACTCGGTTCTGTGCTGGCGCGAGCTATTGATGACGTGTGTGCAGGGCTTGCGCGCGAAGCGGCGACGTTACCGGTAGCTATTGAGCAGCAGCCGATTGTCAGCGAGTATGTGTTTGATCTGTGCACGCGTGTGCTGCAGACGCGCCCTGCGTTGCTGGCTCATGTTGAGCATGCCACTGTTGCGCGCTTGTGCACTCTCAGCGTCCATGCACTGGCTGTTCCCAACCGCCTGGCGCTTAAACCCACTGCTTACTTTTTGACTGCGCTAATTCGTCTGTCTGCCACCACTGCGCGCCCATCGCCGGCCACGCCGCTGCTGGCCTCTTTGTGGAGCGAGTTTGGCCCTGAATGGCTGCGTGCGACCCTGCAGGGAATTGGTGGAGCCCATCCGCGGTCGCTGCTGCCGAACCTGGCCGAGCTTTTATTTGCCATGGTACGCCACCACCTACAGTCTGTCAAGCTGTGGATGGCCGAGCTGCTAGCCCAGCCAGCCTTCCCATCGCCACATGCTGACGACGCTGCCAAGCGCCAGTTTGTGCAGCATCTGCTAGCCACACGCTCGTTTGTTCGTGCAAAGGCCATTGTAAACGAGTTTTCAGTTTGCTGTCGCAACCTCCAGGGCACTGCATATGCTGCATAGCCTGGCTCGGGAGTGTATGTCTATGCATGCATTGCCCCTGTATAAGGACTTTATTTATTGAATGCGCTTGTGTAGCTGCGCGCTCGGCTGTGGTTGCTTGTACTTGTCCTCTGGTTGGGATATTGTGGTGGCTAGCCAATTGCGATTGGTATGTTAGGCTCTTGTTCAATTTAGATGTTAATTTGATGTTGCTAATATGTTGCTTGTGCATCAGCTTGCTGTGTGATATTTGTCACCTATTTTAACAGACGGCGAGCTCTGTCTTTAGCTTTGACTGACCAGAAATGGGCGGATAAGTGCGGGCGTATAAAAGCCAGCCCAGTGCCTGCTCCCAAATCATAGCATTCTCTGTCCCTTCTCGCCTCCTTGTTTTTGCTGTATCCGTAGCCGATATAACTGCTCCAGTGATGCAATATAACATATTCGACGTCGTGTTACACCCAAGCCTGTTTCAGGCACCACAAAGAGACATACGCCATCCAGGGGCCCCGACGCCACCTGATCCATTGACAATGTTGCCTAATCAACACGTGCGAACATCGAACGCCGAGTCTTCTGTGTGCTGGGACGACGACGAGTGGACCGAGATTCGGCAGCGCCTGTGGAATGCAAAACGCGTGGTCAGCGCGTAAACGCATATTTGGACTATTTCTTTGCTACGTAATGCTTTGCTTTGCACGCTGTGGCATGCACAAATGCGCTCCCTCTTTGCAGTCATCTCGGTCTTTTGCGTAAATGACGGCGCTTTGGCATCATCGTTCTTTTTCGCCTTCCGATTGGGGTTGTATTTGAGCCGTTGACTGGCTGGACATTGCTTTACACAGTTGTAACACACACAGCTGCAACACTTGCCTCATACTTGAGTGAGATACTCAAGCGTGGATGTGTGGCGGAACGCGAAAAACGGGCAGGGGGCTGCATCAGCCCCAAACACACAAGCCGTGCTGCTTGCGGCTCGGGAAAAAAGGATTTCTCGAGCCGCTTTTTCTCGACTGTGGCCACTGTGCCCGATGACTTGGGGGTGGCTATGACGCACTGAGAGAGCAGAACGAGGCAGGGGCTGCTGTTCATTTTCGACTGAAATAAAAAGGGAAGCGCTCCTTGGTCTTTTCTTCAAGGTTTCGCCCTCCGCCCACTTTTCTTCAGCCTTTCCTCTCCTCGACCTTTTTCCTACGATGCATGCTTCGACGCTCGACCACCCGCGCCGCCGCGTAAAACAGCTCTCTTCCGTCAGAGCCTGGTGCCAGACCAACGGCATGGATTTGGAGTCTGGCTCTGAACTCGCCTCATACGAGTCGTTCCCTGACCTGCGCCGCCTCCTTGAGGAAGAATGTGCCGAGATTGAGCGTCGCGAAAACGACGCCAAAGCGCGGATGCGGCGCCGAAACAGCGACTCACTCAGCGAAACGAGCAGTGGCTCCAGCGAGGTAGGTGGATCTGGCTTCATTGGCTCGCTCTACCGCCTCATCGATCCTATACTTCCAGGGCTGGGCTCCAACAGTCCTGACTCTAAAAGCCGAGTCCACGCGTAAACCGAGTCCACGCATAAGCCTGGATATCGCGCTGAGATGCATTTTCCTTGCGAGATTCTTTGGCGCCTTTAGACTGCCTGAAAAATATGCTCTCATGCATTCTTGCCCTCCCCATTTCTCACCTGTATTTCTTTTCTTTGCCAGGAAACATGCACAACACATGTGCTGTCTTCTGCCTGTTAGCTGTCTATTTTCAACGTGTATTGGTCATTAAAAAACAACTTTTTTTATTTTGCCCATATGATATCTACATGTTGCTTGTCTATCATGCAGATCAGCCGCTCTTAATTGTTTCAAGGTACTCACCTGTTTTCCGCGTTCACCGAATAATGTTTGTTTGTTTTACTCCCCGAAAGTGAATTCAACTCGGGCCTGGTCACGAGCATGATTGACTCGGTACTAAAATCGCAGTTATAAAGACTACCCCTAGTTTACGCCCAGCACTGCCATGGGCTGATTTTGGCCGTAAATATGACTTGTATTTATACCCCCTCCAACCACTGCATCCAGTATTAAGTAGCTACTTTGACCTGTCTTTTTCTTGACATGATGTTGTTACGAAATAGACTGTGTTCGTGCGGGAACAGTCTAGTAGAGATTACACAAAACAAAGGACAGCAAGGAGTGCTATCAGAAAAGTATAATAAGTTTTAATAGTAAAGATTTCAAAACTCCTAATAGAAATATTTGCTTATTTAAATGTTTGGCGGCGGCCCTCTCCACCGCTCTCGTTGCTATTGTCGCCGTCGCCATGTCCTTTGCGAGCATTCACAATTGTTTGCGCGCTCGTCATAATTGGACGAAAACTGGTGTCATCACAAACCATCAATTTCCGAAAAACCATGATTTCCAAGACAGATCCATCTGTGAGCAGGTAATCACTGGCTGCGGGGCAGTGGCAGGGGCGGGAGCCCCGCAGGGGCTCCCGCCCCTGTCGGCTGCCCGCCGGGGTACCGGCCGGGTCAGCTCCCCGGCCAAGGCTCCCGCAACAATGTTAGTTCATAATAACTACATACGCCAAGCGCATAGATTTAAAGCTCCAATAGCAAAATCAATGTGCACTCTATAGCACTGCAAAGCTCAGAGTCGGTTTAAAAAGTGCTTTTGACACTGTTGCAAAGAGGCTCCAGCCTATCGATCCGCAGGGTATGGCGTTGTCTGCTAATGGGATCAGCCATTTATCGAGAAGCCACACCCTCCACCATCTACATGTGGCCTATTTCTCAATAAACCAAAATGTCAATTGACTCCCCAGCCATCGCAGCTTTTGCACAAGTCAAATATATATTCCACTGCGCCTATAATCAGAACTAGGCATGTGCAACTGCTTGTGGCGCGGGAATGCGGTGCTGCTGGCTTCAAAATCACCTGCTATCACCACAGCGTCTCAATAGCCAGTTCTGCACATGTGCATACCTTTTAAAAACAAATAAATTTCCAGAACACGGATTCATGACAGATTTTAAGCCTTTCATATGCTATTTAGGTTGGTAGTTATAAGAAACATTTAACCAGAATGGGTACTTTATTAGGCAATTAAATATGTTTTCTCAGCCAAAAATTGACCATTAGATGCATTGGATGTATTCTGTGGGTTTTAACTTATTAATAATGTTATCCTGGTGGGGTTACTGTGAACAGATGACGCTGTGGTTAGAGGCAATATATGTGTTTTATTTACAGATGGATAGTTTAAACATAGTAGTACTTTGGTTTATTATAAAAGGGCTGTCTGCCATTGAGTTTAGAATAAAGTTCTTTACCTTTAAGTATCCCTATAGCTTTATTGTAGTTTTTCTCTACTGGCTCTTAACAAAGCCAAGCCGAAAAGGCGAAAGCGTGTTGTATTTGTTGAGATTATGTGTAAGAACATCTAAATATATAAGGGATATTTATATTTCTCCTCTTTTCTTTTGTTCCTTTTAATGGCAGCAACAACTCACCTGGCTTGATTATGACTGGCTGAACAGCCCCTCCGACATCCTCAGAGGGTTCCTCGTTTCCAGTGCCAGCAGGAACAGCAACAGCAACAGC
>JANBQT010000020.1:0-28389 GCA_027577315.1 Coemansia sp. RSA 921 | reverse complement strand
GGGAAAGTTTTAGGTCGGGTTAGGGGCTGCAGCAGCCACCCGAGGCTACTACAGCCCCTAACCCGACCTAAAACTTTCCCAGCAGTTAAAGCTGTGTGGGCCAACTTTTCGTAGGAAGCCCACAAACTAGAACACACGTTCCCCCTTGAAATAGGGGCCATAATGTATTCATACAACTCCATGATATCACATGTCTTTGCGACCATTGTGCCATCGTATTCGCACTCTGTGTGAACTTTGCCATTCTTATTCTCATTAATCACACCATACAGCAGCATGCCGCAGCCACCGTGACCTTCAATTCTTCAAAAAACAAAAAAGCTAATCAAATTGCGTATTTAACCTTGCCAGTCTCGCTAATCGCGCAGATGTGGTCTAGATCGCGGAAAATGTCGTTGTAGTCTAGACAGTAGCCAACGACAAAGAGATCGGGCACCGCAAACCCAACATAATCGGGCACGTATCCGCAAGACAACGGCGTCTTCTTCAACAGCAGCGACGCAACCTTGACCGACTTTATATTATACTGCGACAATGTTTCCAGCAGCTTTTTCATTGTGTTTCCCGTATCGATAATGTCCTCGACCAATAGTAGATTCTACACATCAAACACCAGTTTAGCAATGTGACAATTGGAATGTGGCTCATGCACGTCTTGTAAACACGGCTAAAATCATTTGTACCTTTCCATGCAGATCCTGCAGCTCCTTATCGGTCATCGATAGGTGAACAGTACCAGTCGATTTGTCATTCTCGTAGCTCTTCACACGGACAAAGTCCAGCGTTATCGGCAGCGTCTTTCCCTGCTTGTTCAGCGCCTTTTTCATGTACCGCACAAGGTCGCTGAAAAACTGGTGCCCGCCCTTCAACACGCAGCACACAACCACCCGCTCGTTATCGTACTCGGATGTAATGATCTGCGCTAGCTTGGCAATACGGTCCATAATCAAACCATGGGGTATGAGAATGCTCTCGACATCCTTTTCATAGTGGTCGGGAATGACAAAGTGGTCGAGGCTGTATTTGAACTTGTCCTCGACTACGTCAATCCACTGCGAAGAGTCCATCGGCATTATTGAAAGTAAAACTAAGCAATTCGTGGTATTCTCAAAAAAGATTAGCAAAGGGACAAAAAACGAGCACAGAAATTTTATCTGTGCAAAAGATTGTAGGACAAAAAGCTCAAATGATCAGCGGTCAGCCATTCTTAATTAGGGCATTAATTAATTTGTGCCCTAAACCACACGAATAGCGTCTAGAATAGACAGCAGGTTCTGCTCGCAGTTTAGCGCTTGTGTTTTGGACAAAGTCCATGTATTAATATAGCATATTGAACTACTGGCTTGTAGAGTCTGATTGCGATGCTATGTTGCGCCCAAGCTTATACTGCATTGCTACATTGAAACAGTATCAATCGCAAAACACTGTGGCTTTATATATTACTGGATTTTATATTAATTTTGCTACTCTTTATTGCATCTGCACTAGTGTCGAGCTGCTTGCTTGAGCTTTTATAGCTTAATGAGTGCGCGAATTGACCATAACTGCAAATAATATGGTAGTCAATATCAAAAGCTCAGATGCGCATGTATTATGTAAGATATGCTTGACGTCCTTAAGATATATGCGGGTATTCAAAATCAGCAACCTACTGTTGGCCACAAGAAGCAACTTGTTGGTTTTAAAAAGATTTTATCCATTTATCTGTAGCTTTATGTTCGAGTAATGAGCAATTGTTCAACATGAACATTGCACATGCACGGGGTTGGCCGTCACGGCATTTGAACTTTAACTAGCATTTATGCTGGCTTGTATATCATGACGATCGAGGCAATCAGCCCACGTGTTCGGTTAACCGCAGATTTGGTTTATTTACACTAAAGCTAAAACAAGCTCAAGTGTGCCAAATGTCGCTGTATCCAAGAGAGCAGGACTGTGGAATCTGGGTGGGCTTTAAATAAGAAAGGTGTGCTTACGATAAACCACCAAAAGCCAAAAAATAATCCAAGAAACAAGATAGAGAAAACGGACTGTACGCACAGGCTGACGATCGACACATTCAATTAAAGAGGATCCCTTCGACTTTCTTTTCCTTTTCTTCTCAGCTGTCCACTCCCTGCTTCTTGTTTGTTATACCACTTAGTATCTGCTTCTCCTCACGCCTCCCATTCAGGACCTTGTCAGCCATTGTTCACGACTGATCAATTGTACCTTAACTCCGTCAGAACTGACAGGCTATTGATTGCTGCGTTTCTCTTTCTTCCCCAAGCTCACACGTTGTACTTTTCGCTCCGCACTGACGACTTTGTCCGACTGATAGCACTCGGTTGCTTAGCACAACACATTACACTGATTGGATATGGCACATATTGACTCTTCTATCCCGCGGTCGCGGCTGCCCCGACCGTCCCTAACCAATCTCCCAGGAATCACTCGTATCGGTAGCCACCAGACACACCTTATATCGTCAACTCTTGGTTTGGGCTCTGGCTTGAGCCAGGACATTGGCAGTCTACCCATCCCCAGTGTAAGTGCAATTGCGTTTGTGCATTATTCGGGCATTTATACGCCTTTGCTGACTTTATTGATGGCGCATTGATTGCATGTATCTGTAGAGAGAGAAAAGTGCAATGATATTTTACAGCAGCCGGACTGGCACTACGCTGGCGTATGCTGAAGCAATGCTAAGCGAGCTGTCACATAAATACACGCATAATACTTGGAACTTTGGCGTGATCCTTGGCGACAACACATTGCCTCACCACTGCCGCGTTCGGATCAACGGCGAGCCGGTTGATGAGAGCCAGTTTAAAAAGTTCAGCCACGACTATGAGATTGAGGTTAAGGCTCGGTTCAGCCACACCAGCGCCTCGCTGAATCGGGCGATTGACGGGCTGGACGCAATGCTAGTTAATGTCGCGCTTCGGATATTCGACAAGCAAAACGTCACAACAATAGCAGTATCGGTGGCATCCAGTTCCGATAAGACAGGCAAGAGCAGCAGCAATAGTAACAACAAAGAGCACATCAAGGATAGTGAGCCAACATTAGATACTGTCTGGAGCATTGAGCGGTTGATTGTTGAGTTGTACCAACCAAAGACGGTAATATGTGGGTTTGAACCGCTGCCAACGTACGAGGAGAGCCTGCCTGACAGCTGGCGCAGCGGGCTTATCTACCTGATGCGACATTCAATACACGTAATCTCGGCAGCGCAACCAAATTTAGTGCGCATACAGCTGCACAGCTTGGCCAAGGCGTTTGGAGTGACAATCGAGCTCTCACAGACACTGTTATCAATTCCGGCATGCAAAGACACAAAGCTGGGGATATTTGGTTCAAAGCAGCACCATTATGCAGCTCTAGCGCTGTCTGCCTGCCAGGCATGGGCATACAAGCACAAGCTGTTGCGCACGCGAACGCAAAAGCAGTCATTTGGATCGTATAGCACGTCGGGTACAATGAGTCCGATGCGTACGGGAACTAAGCAAGTTCCGCAGAGTCCATTTGTGACCCAAATACAGAATGGGCTGCGCGACACGCCGTCATGGATGCTGCGCGGGCTGGGAATGGCGCGCAGCACCGGCCAATTCTATACAGCGCCAACTGATGAGCAGTCGCAGGCCAACTGGCACTTTAGCTGGGCAGTGACGCCTGGCGACTTTTCGCAGACAGGAGAATGGTTCAACAACATCATCAGCGGCAGTGACAGCCCGCGGATTCTGCTGATTCATCTTCCCGAATCATTTATAAAGACCGTGCGGTTTCGGCGCGAGTCAGACGGGCAGTGGCAAGAGTCTGATTACCGCGATATGCTGGGCGCGCTGTATGCACCGCTGCGAGAAGTGCAGTGGACATGCTGTGTGTTTGCGGCAGACATTCTGAACGAGTCGCATGTGATTGAGTCGAGCGTGCCACCGGTGCTGTCGCAGTACGTACTGCGTGAGTTCTGGACGCAGCTCAGCGGTGTGCACACAGATCAGGTGTTTATAGCGCCAAGCCTGGGCAGTGCGCTGCGACTGATAGAGTCCAAATGTGCGACACGTATGGTCACGACAGGCGGACGAATTCCGGTTGGCAGTTCGCCCAAAGCGGGGTCGCCAGGGCTGGGAAGTCGCAGCATGTTCTTTGAACCATCGCGGGCATCGCCAACGCTCAAGCCTACACAGCTGCTTCGGCCATCGCCGTCATCAAGCAATCTGCTGGCAAATAGCTCGCGAGGCGGACGTACGTTCAGTAAAGCAGCCATGAAGAGCTCTGCATCGATCGACAACTTTAGCGAAGGTCGGCGCAAGATGTCATTTGGGCTGGGCAACGACTCTACAGCATCGTTGCCGACACGCACCCCTCGGATAAACGCACCACTGCCGCCACCGCCAGCGTCGGCTATTCACCACTCCAACATGGACATTTTAGTCACAGGCTCACGCTCGTTTATCCAGTCCACGCTTGAAATTACACAGAAGCAGTGACACTTTATTATTTCAAAAGAGCAGGAGTAAATGTAGTGAAATATTGTGGTAGTGAAGGCTATGAGGTTATGAAGGGGCGGCAGTCTCAGAACTGCAGTCGGCGTTAGGTGTGGAAGCACTGCGGCTTCTGGATCTGGATCTGGGAGTGGATTTGGATTTGGATCTGGCCCGAGGCGCGGGTGTCGCAACGGCCGGTGGCGAGCGTGGTGTGCGCTTGGGAGATACATATATGAATTCCACTTCATCAGCGCTATCTTCCGAAGATGAGATATTGAAGGTAGTGATTTTGGTAGTCAGGGAATCGACCTCCGAATCGCCAGAAAGCACCAGGGTTGGCGGTCTGGTCAGATCAATGATCGCAGCCAGGCGTCGGGTGGGCGTCTTTGGCGGCGACAAAATGCTGGACAACATGGCAGATGTGGGCTGCAGGCTGGCCGGCGTCTTATTAGCTTTGCGCCCATGCTGCTTAGTTGGTGTCTCTGCGTTGGAGCGGCAAAGTGGCTTCGGGGCAGGGCGAGCAGTCGGCGATGATGCAGACGGAGGCGATGAGGTAGACTGTGGACAGACAATGCGGTTTGGCGATGGTAGCAGTGGGGATGATGACGTAGATGAAGGCGAGCTGTCCAGCAGAATGAGCTGCGTACATTCTTTGGCGGGCAGACGCGGGGCAGAGCGCATCACATTGGCTTTGCGCGCAGCCAGCACGCCAGGCGTATTGACAGCCTGTGCGCCAGGAGCGCTGGTGCGGACCGGCGACAGAGGCAGATCGCACAGATCCTGGGCATAAATGCGCAGATACTCTTCGGCGTGGCACGGGGTGCACAGGGTCCGGAAACCGTCCAGGCCGCACAGACCGCCACCATGACGCACATCAATGACGTGGGCAGCCTCCCACATCATTCCGCTGGTAAAGTCATAATCCAGGCTTTCCAGGGGCCGACGGGCCTTGGCCAGCCACTGTGGCGACGTCTGGCGCGCCAGCTGCTTAAACATAGCGCGTCTTTGCTCCAGCGTTCGACACTCTGTGGCCTGCGTAAACAAAGCATGTGTGTCGATTCCGCAGCGTGCACACGCGCCGCCGTCGCGCAGGAACAGCTGGCGGCGGACGTACTGGCCGTCGCGCCGCATTCGATGCTCGTGCTCGCAACCGTCTCCAAACTGGCTGCGCGGCGAATCGCAGAACAATGCGCCGCTACGCTTGCATTCGCGACCGCACCACATGCACAGAATATTACCAAGTGCCCCCCGTTGCACTCGCTCGTCAAACACCGCGCCGCTGCTCTTTTCAATCGACCGCAGAACGCTGGGAAGCCACCGCTCAAATCGGAGCTCTGGATACTTGTCCAGCAGCTTTGTTACTGGCCAGCATTCCTCTTCGCGTGGTACGATTGGTCGTGCTGTATTGCGCGGTGTGCGTCGTTGCTGTTCTTTATGTGACGGTGTTGGCTGTTCTTTAAGTGACGGTGTTGGCTGTTCTTTATGTGACAGTGGTTGTTCTTTGCGGGACGGCGTTGACTGTCCCTTGCGCGACAGTGCTGACTGCTCAATACGCAAAAGTGTTGGCTGCTCGACACACAAAATCGTTTGCTTCATTCTGCGTGACGGCGTCGCGTGTGTCGCGCTTTCAAGCATCTGTATCACTGATCTGGCAATCTGCGACTGACAAAGCTACGATAGCCGAATAATACTGTACAGCTCCCTCCCTCACGAGCAAAGATATTGAACTAGGGGTCAAAAATAATTAAAGAGGAGAAAAAGGGACCAATGAGCAAACAAGCCCCTATTTTTTTATTCAAACATGCGTGCACGCACGCAGAGCCAAAAGTGGTAAATAATCGCAGTGCTGATTTTGTCATATAGACAACAAATAAACAAAAAACTTTATTCGCCCTCAAATTTTATGGCTGAAAGAATGATTCCAGCCGCCACGCCTGCGTTCAGCGAGTCTATGTAGCTGGGAAGCTCTGCGCGCGCCGGAATGTGGACGTTCATGCTGCTCAGGCTGGCGACATCGTCAGGAATGCCGCTCCCCTCGTTGCCGATAACCAGAATTGTTGGTGCATTGAGTCGGGGCAACGAGTCTACGGAATGCTGCTGGCCACTGCCGGCTCTGCTTGTGGTGGCACACACAATACTCCACCCGTTGTTCAGCACCCGGTCCAGCAGCTTTTCGTGGTCGCTTACGCGGTAAACATCAATGCACTCCATTGCTCCCGAGCTGACCTTGGACACCGTCGACGTTGGCTTGACTGCTCCGTACGCAGGGACCACAATTGCGTCCGCTCCAAAAAACAGCGCTGAGCGAATAATGGATCCAAAGTTGTGAGTGTCTTGGAGTCCGCAGCAGTACACCCAGAGGGGAAACCGCCGCCGCGGCTGCCGTATCGTTTGCTCCGTTGCCGTGGTTACTTGGTAACTATCGGCCTCCACCCGCGATATGTTGGTTACTCGCTGTGCGTCGTATGCGCTGACCTTTAGAATAACGCCCTGGTGGCTGGCTCCGTTTATCGATGTGTCCAAAATATCTTTGCTGCGTTCAACCACCGGAATGTCGTGCTCAGCCGCCAATGCCACTATTTCCTTGAGTCGGTCTCGCGACAAATCGCCCGCCGTCTCGCTCTGTACATAAGCCCCGTGAATGGTTCGCCGGCCTTGACATATCGCTGCCTTGGCTGACGCCAGCCCATACACAAGCTCTGATTTGGGAAGGTCAGCAACCACCGAGTCTTTTCCTTTCTTTTTTTTATTGCTCAACCATGGATTGCCTTTGTTAACTTTGTCCCGCCAGCTAGAGTACAAACGCACGCTGTCTGCTGCCGTGTGCTTCCGCCAGTACGTCGCTCCTTCCAGCAGCCCTGCTCTCCGCCAATGTGCCGCACCTCCCAGCAGCCCTGCTCTCCGCATGCCTTGCATTAGCATTTCTGTTAAACTTTTATTTATGTTAAACTTTTAGTGAAAGAAAGTAGTTTTTTTGGCTAACAGCAGCCCGACCAGTCTTGATTATCTTTTTGATTCTTAATCAATGGTACTAAAAAACCTGGCATGTCTTGATCCAGCCAACCGCAGTATATCAGCCGTAGCGTCAAGTCCCAATAAACGAGGGAAAGTCCTTTAACAATGGTTAGGAATAGCCGACGCATCTATTGTCACAGAATGAATATATCCAAGCAGCGTTTATGAATCATCCACTCCAGTGACACACCGCTCACATAGCTTATATATTAACATGATCTAAAATGTACTGCAGCACACAGAAGTCAGCAGTGTTCTAGATCTGCTCCTTTGGCTAGAATAGGCAACATTGACTCAGAGGAAGGGCTTCCGGTGCTTGCTGACGAGCGACCGCTGCGCTCCAGACAGCCTTGGGCAAGCGACCATGCCGGCTGGTACTTTCCATCCTTCAGCAGCGCTGGGTTCTTTGTAGTGGTGTCGACATCGCCCAGTGATGTGTAGCCCTGGTCATACAGACAGCAATAGTGAACGCCGTCGCTGTGTATATATGCCCAGATATCCTCAAACGTCCAGTCAAGCACCGGGTTGACACGCATAAACTGTGGCCAGTCGCTGTCTGTCGGCGAAAACGCGCTGAGCTTGCTGCTGTACGGATCATCTTTGCGCGTGCCAACAAAAATAGCTTGTGATTGCGGATAGTCTTGTTTAAATGACTGTAGACCCTGTCGCATCGGACCTTGCTTTTCAACTAGATCCAGGTTGTAGCGAGCCACTGACTGCTTGACAAACCTGTCAATCTCAAAAAATGACCGCTTGTACAGCACGTATAGTGACACTAGCGGTCGGCTATCAATGCCGTGACTTGTCTCATATTTGTGCAGTGCTGCGCGTACCAGGTGCATAAGGGCAGTGCAGTCCTTTCCACCGTTGAAGCTCAGCGCTATGTGCTCTGTGCCGTATCGCTCGATTGCCTCCTCAATAACCCCGAGTGCACTTGCAACCTTGTGGCCTATGTGTGTAGGTTGATCGGCCAATCGATATGTGGCCTCGGACAACAAGGCAAAGTCTAGCTCGGTAGCAGGCGTCCGCGAAACCATTGTGTGTATTAAACAGCTGCGCACTCTAAACCAAAAAAACAGACAAAAGTACTGTACCAAGCACAAATTGGCCTCTTACAAATATAAAGTACAGAAATTACAGCTAAAGCACGATATCGTTGAGAATCAACCAATGGTAATTACCCCAGCCTGGATTTTTACTGATCAGTGTCAAAGATCCACGCGTTTGACTTTTCCGCTTCTTTTGGTTTAAAGTTACGCTTTTATAAAACATTTATGCCCTGCGTTTGGGCGCAATGCGCAAGAGTTTCAGCAACCCCACCCGCCAGCATAGCGCCAAAGCGGCGGCCTCAACAGGGCCGCGAGCGCCGCCAAGTCGGACAAAGGCGCAGACGCTATCAGGCTACAAGTCCTCTGATCTACAGGTTATAGCCAGTAGCGACAGCGACGACGTCGAATGCGTGTCGCCCTTTCAGAGCCACTCGCAGACCAAGCAACGCAAACAGACACCAGTAGCGTCACAAGTCACTGCCAAAACGCCAACCCGCCCTGTCCACAATGCCAGCCAAAGCAGCACGCGCAAGAGCAAGCCAGCTGCATCGCCAGTGATTTTAGATACTGACGAGGATGACTTTATTGAAATACGTTCAACACACATGAAGCGTACAGCACAGGCAGCAGTTTCGATCACACCAAAAAAGCGCACGTGCGTGCGACCGGCAAAGGCACATAGCATTCAGTCGTCGCCGTCGCTGCTGCGTGGCTCAAGCCCTACCATACGGAGATTCAACAGCAACGATTCTTTGACTGTTGTTTTGGCGATTGATTCGCAGGATACCGATGACGAGGCTAAGCTGGCGTCGCCGATAATGTCCAACAGTTTGTCGGGCGACACTGTGTTTGGCAGCGCGCCACACGGCAGCGTATTGAGTGCCATCCCAGCGTCTTCGCCGCCCATAAGCCCTGTCGACTACATTCCTGAGACTCCGCGCCGCATGCTTACGCCCACGCCGCCAGCGGTGGTGAACCCGCGAGTTCTAAAGCCTGTCCGTACTGACTTGCTTAGCGATCCTATCAGCGAGTTTTGCACGCCGCTGGACAAACATCCAAGTATCCAGAAAGGCACACAGACTGAGGAATACACTCAAACTAGCGTCACGCAGTGGTACCACGATAACCTAGTTACTGAGTCTGCTGCTGGCGAAAGCCAAAATGCTGATGTGACGAGGGTTGCAAACAGCAACAGCAGTATTGGGCTGCACCTCGACATGAGCGATGCTGCCAGCGATGACGGATATTCCTCGCCGCTGGAAGGGTTTTATGATCTGCGGACTGCTGGCCAGAACAACGTGCACGACTTGTATGTAAATCAGTTTGGGATTCCAGCCCAGCAGTCCAGCACACGTAGTGAGAATATAGCACGTCCAGTTCGTCCTGCTACGCCCATGCCAGAACGCCCTGCTGGTCTAGTCCGTTCGATCCGTCCTGCTGGTTCAGCCCATCCGATCCGTCCTGCTGGTTCAGCCCATCCGGTTCGGTCGGCCGGTTCAGCCCATTCGATTCGCCCTGCTGGTCTAGCCCATTCGATTCGCCCTGTCGGTCCATCTCGCTCTGCAGTTCACAGCACAATGCCCAAACCAATTCCAAAATTGATGCCACGAATGTTTACATCCGGACCCCAACGGCCAAATCAACCGCACGGCGGCGGGATCCGACCAGTTGTCAGTTCTCGACCTCCGTTCCAGCGCGCGACAGTCAGGCAGCCTGCTGCACCGGTGGGCTACAATCATTACGCCGATGACCCATGTATGGAGCTCGGCGATTTCATCGGCTGGGAGAAGCCTGGTATATCAAAGTTTGGCTAAAATATGTAATAACACTCCAATTCACCTGTATTTTCCCAATATAAAGGCTTAGAGCGTAAAAGCGCCTATGGCGATTCCGAGGTTGCGCTTGGTCATCGTGACGCTGTAAACCGGCGTGCTCTTTGTCCGCCACGTCTTGAGCAGAGCATCACTTTCGGCCACGCGCTTGGACTTCCAGATCCCTGCAGCATCACGCTTCTTGCTGTCGCCGTTGGTGGCTGTGTCAGCTTTGTCCTTTCCTGGGCTGCCCGCAATGTTTCCTGCAGATTTGCCATCGCTATCGACATCCATCGCATCAGGGTCGGTTGCTTTAGATTGCTCCTGCTCGCTCTGCCGTTGGGCAATTATCGGGTGGTCGCTGGCAGTGGAGGTTCTTTTGATGTCCCAGGCGCGGACAGTCTCGTCAGCAGAGCCCGACAGCAGCAGCGTACCCTCTTGGCTGAACGCCAGCGAGTAAACAGAACCTGTGTGTCCGGTCAGCGATTCCATGCGACGCCCTGAGCCGAGGTCCCATACATTGACAGTCTGGTCCTCGCCGGCCGAAGCCATGATGCGCCCATCCGGCGAAATGGCCACTGTATCCACCGATCCAGTATGTCCAGTGAATACGCGCACACAACTGCCGCGCTGCACATCCCACAAGCGAACAGTCTTGTCGCATGAGCCTGTAACGACGTACTTTGCGTTCGGATGGAAGCGCACACAGTTCACATCTGACAAGTGGCCGGCAAATATGCGCAGGGCATAAATGTGGTCGCAGCTCCACAGTCGCGCTGTGCGGTCGTGCGACGCCGTGGCAAAGTAGAAGCCTTGCGGCGCAAACGACACGTCCCATATCGGGTAGTTGTGGCCGCGGTAGCACACAACGTTGGTCATCGTGTCTAAGCTCCATAGCCGTGCTGTCTTGTCTTCGGAGCACGAAAGCAGGTACTTGGAATCAAAGCTAATATCCACACCAAAGACCGGCCCAGAGTGACCAATCAGCTTGCGGCTGTCCTCGCCTGTCTTCTCGCGCACCGCCTCCATATCCTCTTCGCTGTTCACCGAGTTGGGAACAAAGTTGCTTTGGAACCCACGCAGCGGCTCCCGCTTGAGACTCCATATTTTGACGTATGACTCTGAGAATCCGCCGGCCATCAGCGACAAGTCCTCCGAAACAGTTGCACAGTTCATGGTGTTGTCTGTGTTGTGTAGCGTGTACATGCACACCGACGGCAGCGCTGCTGGACTTAGAGCCACTCGCTTGCGCAGCGCCTTCAGATTTGCAATCTGCTGCTCAATCTCCACTCCACGCGGCGGCGGCATCGGAATGGCGTCGCGTGCCGACAGTGCATTTGTCGTGCTGTCCTGCTTGGCCCGGGCAAATGTGTCCAGCAGCGCTGACGCCTCCTCTGTGGTGCTGTCTTTGATATGCCGCCCAGCCTCGCTTTGTAGTGTGCGCTCGACCTCGTCGCGTACGAATGGGTCCAGCGGAGCACTGCCCAGGGCAATATCCTGGCTGTTGAAATGGTCCAGCTGGTTCTGCGTATGGCCGGTGATCCCCACATCGGCTTCTGATTCGGATGCAATCTGCACAGCGCCGTCAATTGTCCGGATGTTCAGGTACTGGTTGACTGTGCGCATCAGCAGCGTAAAGTGATGGTCCTGCAGAAACGACAGCAACAGCTCAAATCCAACTCGCGTCATACGGATTCCGTACTTGTTCTCGCGGTACAGCTTTGCCAGCGCGTTCTCCTCCACGTGTGCTTTGGTTTTGAGCGTCGTCAATGTCTCGATATCTTTGCCATGATGCACCACATGGTCGCGGCTGTACTGCTCCATAAACTCGGCTGCCTTCTCGTGCAGCCCGCGCATGTGCAGGTCCAGGTACGCGTGCACAAATATCGGGAACGACACCGCGTACAGCTCGTGCCTGTACACATCCAGCGAGCTGTCAGTCCACCGCCGCAGCTCGCGGTAGCTCTGGCTGTAGGCATCTGGGTTTCCTTGCTCTGCCTCGCTGTAGAACAACACCCATTCTGGAACGTTGGCATCTGATCCCATTTCGCTAGCCGGAAACACGCTAGCCAGGTCGCCAATGGTGGTCTCGGCGCCATCCATAATCGCATCCTCGCGCAGTGCTTTCTCGGCATTCCGGTACCCCTTTGTCTTCAAGTACTGAAGCACAATCTTCTCTACCTGCTTCTGGGAAGCCTGTCGCCTGCTTCCATTGCCGCTGTTGCCAATGCCCCCAGGGCCGCCGTTTGCTGCTCCGTTAGAGCCTGCGACACTAGCGTCATCAAACGCGTCTGTGTTTCTTCCGGACATTTGCAGACACTGTCACGAAAGTAGATAATAATAGTTGTTAAAATTGCAGTTGGCGGTTGAAATCTGCCTTTTTCGTCAATCTACATCTTTACGTTTTTCAAAACTTTAATTGTGATTATGGCCACTGCTCGTGTTGGCAAATTAAACACCGCCAGCCTGCTGGTTAAGAAAATATCTTTTGCACGCGCTTTGTTTCTCACATTTCATTTTCTGTTATAATCGCAGCGAGCAGCTACACAGCACCCACGAGCCTCTGTACTATTACGGCGCTGAAATTGTCTTTATTCATCTATTTCACACAGCATAAAATCGGGACAAATGGCGCATTCGGTGCTCTTTGATCAGGACCAAATGTACTCGGGTGGCAATCCCAACGATGGATTAGAGTTCTACCAGACACAGTACGCCGACCCATCGTCGACAGCCACCGGAACAGGCGTGCAGGGGTCGGCCGACGAGTTTTACGCGTCGTCGTATGGCACCGCACTGCCCATAGTGGAGCGTTCGTGGCTGGCTGCATTTGGCACCGGCGGATTCCCGAACGAACCGCCATTGCTGGAAGAGCTGGGTATCAACTTTCAGCACATCAAATCGAAAACACTGGCTGTGCTGAACCCGTTCAAGCCGCTGGATACCAAAATATATGACGATTCAGACATGGCTGGACCGCTGCTGTTTATCCTGGTTCTGGGGACATTCCTGCTGCTCAGTGGCAAGTCGCAGTTTGGCTATATTTATGGTGTAGCGCTGATGGGAACCATGGGCATTTGGGCGATTCTCAATCTCATGTCACAGGGCGGCGTTGAGGTTATGCGAACAGCCAGTATTTTGGGATACTGCTTGCTCCCAATCGTATTCTTGGGTAGCATTGGGCTTGCTATGGATTTGAAGACGGGGCAACTGGGCACACTGGCGGCTGTCATTCCGATTGCGTGGAGCACCTATTCGTCAGCAACCATGTTTGTCACTGTTTTGTCCATGTCTGAGCAGCGGTTACTGGTTGCATATCCAGTATGTCTGTTCTACACCAGTTTTGCGCTTCTTACGGTCTTTTAGCATTTTTAGTGATGCCAAGAAAAATATAATCAGTGGTAATTTCCAGTCGCTAATCATCATAACCAACGCACATATCCAGTGGTGTTGGTTGTATATGGACATGTACTAGTTCTGTAGCCATTTTTATTCAGTTATTTTAGCAACATGTTTTATTTGCAGGCTACAAGAGCCTTTTCAAAGTCGCATTTATCAATCGTGCTAGCATTAATATCCCTACGCAAGGCTGACAGACCTGCCTCGTTAAAGAGCCGCTCAATGTTAGCACTGGTGAACCCAGCAGTCATTTCGCTCAGTCTGTCGATACTCACATCCTCTGCTAGTGGTGATCTCTGGGCAAGAGTGTGTAATATTCCTCTGCGATCGTTAACTGTTGGCAACGGTATCTCGACCAGTTGGTCAAATCTTCCTATGTAATACACATGCCAGTTAGTTGTATATGTCAAGGTGAGTTTGCCATTACAGTGCATATTGTTAAATCCACTAGCTTACCTGGCCGGGCAATAGCATCGTCAATCTTATCCAGTTGATTGGTACATCCTATAACCACCACTCCGCGTGTATCATGCACGCCATCCATCTCATTTAGCAGTGTGCTGAGTACACGCAACGCAGGCCCGCCACTTTCCACCGACGCCCACTCCCGCTTGGCCGCAATCGAGTCAACCTCGTCCATAAACACAATGCATGGCGCGGCTGCTCGAGCTGCCTCGAATAGCTGTCGCAGACGGGCCTCGGTTTCGCCCAGATACTTGGAAAACAGCTCCGATCTATGTCTCATTGAACCCGCACATACATTGACATTAGACCACGTACCAAACAATACTCGCCAACTAATAAATAACTTACCCGCGAATGTTGATGACGTTGCAGTTGCTTTCGCCAATCATTGCTTGCGCCATTGCTGTCTTGCCACATCCCGACGGACCGTATAGCAAAATCCCCGACGGCGGCTTGATGCCCAGCTTTGACGGTTCCTCGCTGATTGCCAACTGCACAAACTGTTGTAGTCTGTGTTTTGTCTCTTCATAGCCGCCAATATCCGTCCACCGCTTGGAAGGCCGTGCGCTTTCAAATGCTAGCTGTTGTGACGGCCGCACTATTTGTAGCGACTCTTCAAAGTCATGCCACTGGGGAGGCGATATTTGCTCGGTGTCTTTGGCTAGCGACAGCTGCTGCATGCTTTGCACAAGGCTGTCAGCACCAGTAGCAAGCTCAGCCTTTGGAGGGTGCCGCAACTTTCGCAGCGCTGCCTGCCGGCACAGTGCTGTAATATCGCGAGCAACATACCCCGCAGTTACATTGGCCACCTGTCCGACCAGCGCCTCTATATCTGAACTGCCCTTTAGCATATCGTCAATTACAGATCTTACAATCTCCCGACGCTGCCATAGCCTTGGTACTGATATCGTTACTCTGTGCTGAAGCGCGTTGCAACGGCGAATGCTTACTGGCAGCTCTGCATCGCCAACACTTGACTCGATCACCAATACCACACCGTCGGGAATGCCTTCGATAAACTTCACAATGTGACTAGCCAAATCGGTAATGCTTTCAGATTGCTCAGAGTCTGCCAAGACATCAAAATTATCCACAAAAAGCACCGACGGCGTCGCTGAGCGTGCTTGGTAGACCAGATCCTTGAGTGCCATGCTTACATAGTCATCGGCAATTTCTGTGCCACTAGCGCTAACCACGATTTCGCTTAGATCTCCACGAACCGCAGGAAATGGTAGTCGTCCGAGCGCATTTTGCAAAACTGTCGATTTACCGACTCCAGGCACGCCGCACAAATATATAGTCTGAGGCGGTTCTGTGCGCAAATGCTGATATAGATGTTTGCTGCTAAAGTATCCACTGATCTCGCGTGCCAGTCCTGCTGTTTCAGCCTCATATCCTGGGACCACATTTAATTCATGTTTAGCTGTAGTGTCTTTGATATACACAATGCATGTTTCAGCAAGTATCCTCCCAGCGCGTGTTAGTGGCGATGGTATGTCAGTAGGTTCATCTGCTACATGTATATCCAAAACTGTAAATTCGACAGTCCTGCTGCCAATGCTAACAGAAATTCGCTGACCCGTCTCAACTGCTTTTCCAAGCACTTGTCTCTTTACGGCTGCCTGCCATCTCTTGGAATCATACAGCCGAGATCCTGCATATAGCTTGCTCCGGCATGTTTCCTGGACTATTCCAGCAAATTCATTGTTGGCTGTCTCGCATCTAATCTCGATACGAGCGAGCGTTGGCACGGCTTCTGACATTGGAAATAAAGCAAATTGATAGAGTTCCAAGACCACGGTATATTTGACAATAACCCCTTTATACTTTTGTAAATTTGTTTATGGGATTAATGAGTTGCAGTAAATATCTGCCACACGACATCTTTCACGCATGATAGCAAAAATTAATAAATAAGCATTATGGATTGAGCGGCGGATACTGTTGTCTGGTGTAGCGATAGGATTCAGAGCCATGTGTAGTGGATGCCGATGCCAGTTCGGCCAGCGATGGCAGCTGCCGTTCCGAATTATGGCTAGTCTCTGACAAGTGTCGGCCTTGTGTATATGCCTCGGCATGCAACGAACTACTGCTGCTAGTTGGCTGGAATGTCGCTGATGACTGTAGCATTCCTGGTGCACCTGTTCCAGATCCAAGCCTGTTGCTGCTTTGAGATGAGCCTAGCGGTGGCAGGTGCATTTGAGCAGCCGCAGTCGTCACCTGTGAATCACTTGGCCGCTCGCCAAACCCGAATCCTCGGTTAAAAAAAGAATCGGACCGCCCATTTAGTGGTGGCGAAGTAGGAATATTAATCGAGCCGATTGCTTGTGACGAGCTGTTGCCGTTATGCAAGGTATCTGATGCCGAATGCGTATCGTAGCGGTGGGCAGGTAGCGTTGCTGCGTGCTGAAGCGGATATGGCGGCTGACTAGAATCAGTCGGAGACAGTCCGTCTAGGTTATGGCTCGACATAGCTGTCAACTCGGAGCCAGTATTTCTTCGTCGATACTCGCCAAGCAGACCTGATAGTCGATGTGCATAACTGTAATTTTGCCCGTATTCCGAGCACTGCTGACTGCTATCGCCGTTTCTACCACCAGGTTCGGGATCATTTAGCAGCTGTGTGCCGTTGGCTGAATACGAGACTGGTGGTGCAGTTTGTGGTATCGGCGAGCCGTGCATTAGCGTAGCACGAGATGCAACAATAGAGTTGGTAGTCAGCGGAGGTGGCTGCTCTTGATAGCCTGGTACATTCTCAATGTGTATCGGGTCAGGTCGGTGCTTATCTTTTTGCATGGTTTTAGACGAACTGGCAACAGGTGTAGCAGAGCCTGAATTCTCAGCAGCATCCAGCTGCTTCTGAGTGACGCGATTTTGTCGTTTTCGCGAACTGCTCGCGGCGGGATCGTGCCGCTGGCGCTTGCGGATAACGTCAGATTTCAGTGCAATCGGGCGGTTCTCTTTATGTAGCTTGTAGTACAGCCCGCATGCGTTGCACAGCGGCTGTCCTGTCTCATCCCGGCGCCAAAGCGGTGTGTTGCTGGTTTTGCAGTTTTTGCAGACAGCCTTGGGCACGTTATCTTCAGCGCCGTCGCGGCGGGTGGAGTTCGTGCGCAAGGACTTTGGTCGATGAGTGCGGTGAAGCTTGTAGTAAAGACCACAGGCGTTGCATAACAGTGTATCATCGGCAGAGCGGCGCCACAGCGGTGTAGATGTGACACTACAGTTGTCGCATATAGGTCCATCATGGTCCTTTGACGGCTCCTGGCCCACATGTGCTGACCCAATCCCGTAAGGTGCACCTACAGGCATTGGCCCCGAATACGGCATCCCGCTCCACATCCCAGGAGCGCCACTGCCAGCCGCGGCACTGCCAGCACCGCCATATTCTGGAATGGCCATCCCGAGTGTCTGACTGCTTGCCAGCGATGCAAACCCAAATTGTGACCAGTCAGCACTGCTGGCCGAGAAGATGTCGTCAAGCGTAATCTCAATCTGCGGCGCATCCAGGTCAAACCCGTTGGACAAAAAGCTTGACGGTCCAAACGACATAAAATCCGATGCATGTACCTCTTCCGCAGGACCCGAAGCTGGTGCACTGGTATGCGCGCTTGCACCAGCAGAAGCCTCTGCCGTTGCCGTAGCTGTCTGATTGGGACATGCTGCAATAACAGCCGCTGCAGCAATGTCAGGAATCGGCGAGCTTTCTGTTTCTTCGATTTGTTCAAGTACGCCTGCGCCTGATTCAGCAGCTGGCAACAATGGCGGCGAGACTGATGATCCTGCAACTGACGCAGGTTGAGAAGTAGCTTCACTCACTCCACTGGCCAAAGGCATGTGTGCAGCACCCGAATTCTTTAAAGCTGCGCCAGAACCGCTACGAGTGTCAGAAGGAGACCTTGTACGGCCTAAAGCAACAGCAGCAGCGCTTGTAGAAGTACTGTCTGAACCAGTGCCAGGCTGCGCTGGCAAAGGGTGTTTGGCACGCGCAGAGCCCGACGCCTCAGTACGCTCGCTGGTCTTTCCTAGGCGAACTTTGATATGCATTGGTTTTGGAGCTGGGAGCTGCGGGCGTCGAATGGTCTTTTCGAGCTGCTTTGTAGTAGCTGGCGATAGCTTGCGGTAGTCTTTGCCCTTTCCGCGTGCCTCCAGCGTTTGATGCAGATGCCACAGCCTCCATGACAGATTCTCGAGTCGTGACCCGTTTTCAAGCGAATCCTTGACTTTGGTGCACACCCGCCATAGCGTAGACAGGTCGCCAACATCCTCGATTTCATCGAATGGCGAGAACAGCTTTGTGCCCTTGATTTTCAGCAAAATAGGCGCCATCCTCGCCTAGAGTACCAAGTGCTGCGCGATCAAAAGAAAGTAGCGATGCCGTTTGTTAGTATCTTCCTCGCCTGGATAAGGGGAGGGAGAAAATATGTGCGCACGGTTGACCGCTGCAAATGAGCACAACGAATTGCAGGGGCAGAACAGGTAATGGCACAGTGCGGGTGAGGCAAAGACAAGAAACGGCGCTGCCAAATAGACTTCGAAATGTGTATAAATTGAATAGCAAGTAATAGAAAAAACACGGAGCCAAAGAAAGAGAGGGAGAAAAGACAGAGTTGAATATTTCAAGTCTGGCTTTGACTTGGTGTGGGCGCCTTTTTTCAGGCGCACTCTGCAGCCAGTAGAATTAATTCCGAGTACATTTTGACCAGTGGAAGGATAGCTTCCTTCTGCCATAGCCATGTCGGGTCACTCAGCCAGCCAGGGCAGGTCGCCTGTGTATTTTCTGAACCGACTTTCTCAGTACTTGCCGGTGGCGCTACTGACTTGCAAAGTCAGCACTCAAAGTCTAGCAGTTTTACGCAGAGCCTCGTGAAATACCGGGCTTATCTCAGCCAATAGCAGCAGCAACGATTGACGCTGCCTCCGATCAAGTGACCGCCCACGTCCTGAATGTGCGTGGGGCAGGGGGTTACTGAAGGCCGCATTTATTGGAACATTAAAAAATAGTTGGCGGTTGCACTAGGCGCTGTCAGAAATCTACAGGTTAATGTTGCAATAATAATATCAGTTGTGGTTAGTATCTGTCACTTTGAGAATTGTAGCCATGTCCATTACGCCAACTTACACTATCAACAAGCGAAATTGTCTTCTCCAACCGCTCATGTTCGGCCCTCAGTGTTGCACGCTGCTTGCTTAATTCAGCAAGGTGCTGGGCATTCTCATCCTTCACCAGCTCAAGCTGCGCCTTTAGCCTGGTCAGCTCTGCGCGTTTGATAGCTGCTGAGCGGTTTCGGTTGATCGATTCAGGCGATAGACTAGGAATGGGCCGCTCTTCAGATGCAAGCATGCGTTCGGCAGCTTCTTTAACAAGTGTGTCCAGGCTGGCTAGCTTGTCGCTCATTTCATACTGCATGAGAATCGCTTGAAAGTCTGAATTAGCCGAGTTCCGTATATACGAGCTGATTTGCTCGTGGCTGTCAGCCAGCTTTCCGGGAATTTCGCGAGCCAGGTCTGGAAATACTATGCGCAGATCATCCAACTTGAACGTGTCTACGACCGCTGACAGCGACCGGTCCAGTACCGACAGCAGCTTGTGGTAGCGCACGCTGTCTACTGTCTGTGTGTCGCTCACAATGGGTTCTGAATTTTCCATTTTGCAAACGAGAAATAGAAGAAAAATACAAAATTGAAATAAACAGGAAGAGAAAATGTTTTGTTTATTTTTCCAAAAGCATGAAAGCTGTGCTGCTCCCATACTGTTTTCTGCTTCGCATTATGGATCAACAGTCGTGCAAGCTTCGCGGATGTGGATACGGGTTATAGTGGTAACATAAAGAAAAGCTATGACTAGAGAGACAGGCAGAAAATAAAATGAGCTATACAAGGCCGTCATACAGGTTCAAAGCCTGCATGATCAGTGGGTCCCGGTGCGAGCCCGCTTTGAACTCGGCAAGATCGATTTTGCCGTCGTTATTGGTGTCCATGAGGTGGAAAATCTTATCAACGCGTTTCTCGGGCGTGTCCTCGTCCTCGGGCAGCTGCACCATGCTGCCAACCATTCGGTATATCGCGTCGACTATCTGCAGCATCTCGTCTTTGGTAATCAGCCCGTCGCCGTCAATGTCGTAAAGCTCAAATGCCCACTTGAGCTTCTCCTCAGACGAGCCTCGCGATGTAATCGACAGCGCCTGTAGAAACTCGGTAAAGTCAATAGTTCCGTTGTGGTTCTGATCAAACACCTCGAATATATAGTCGGCAAACCGCGAGGGGTCGCCAAACGGGAAATACTTCTTGTAAATGCCCTTGAACTCGGCCCGATTCAGCTCGCCTGATGGGCAGTCTTTTAGGAAGCCCTTGTGCCACTGCTGAATCTCCTTACGCTCAACTACAGATATCACATGTGCAGGGCTGCATCTAGTTAGCGGCAAAGTTACGCCTTAATGAACAGAAAATGCCTATCTAATGCAAGCCGCGTCGCGCCTTTTCACACATTTACTAGTAAAAGGCCCAAGCACGTTGTACAAAACTTACACTTGGTCGAGCCTTGAAGCTCTGTTAGCTGCTCGGTAGACAGCTTGCTGTGCGACTTTCCCATGAGGTCAGTTCTGTATGCTGGTGGTGAGTGTGTGTTAGTCGGTTACTGAATTGAGGTGCGTATGTCCCAGAGCCATACAAATCAGCAGCTATAGCGAGTAAATGCAAAGACAAGGTCAAGCGGAAATTGTGTAAAGGAAACAATAAATAAAAACAGCTGGAAAGAGAAGAGAATAAAACGGGATGGAGCTTTTAAACAGGAAAGCTTATTTGTTCCAAGCCGCAAACCCCCTCTGTTTTCAGACACCAAAATGCTGCACGCAGAGCAGTCAAAAGAAGGCATGACAGAAGGCTCCCAGTCAACTGAACCCAAAATTGTTTTTCTAGAAGGCCTTGAGAACACATGTGTTTGGTTGGGCGGCGTTCAGAGATAAATCCCCTGCAAAGGAATAAGCCGCTTTCTTTAACATAGCTGCGAGGCAAGTGTCATTAAAATAACGGTCAATTGAAGAGTAGCAAACCAAGCTGGTAGGTCGAGTACTTGCTACAGGCGGCAGGGTTATGCACCGAGTACAAGCTGCGGCTGGAGTCTAATCCTAGTTAATCACATAACTGGTCGTGTATTTAGCCTAGCCTGATATGTACTTTTGGCCGAAGCAGTGCGCTAGTGTGTTCTGTGGTTACTGAAAGACAAATACATTAGTTAACGGCAGACATAACTCGCTCAACATCTGATGCCTCCAAAATAAGTCTTGGCATTGGTCATGTGACAACGCCCATAAGCTGCGTTATCACATTTGGTGTTTATAAACAATTTCCGCCCAGGTAGAGTGCGCAGCATCCATTATTGAACGTGTATTAGTTTCAGGGTTTTCTTTTATTAACATGTTTTGTGATTAACATTGGATGTATCAGAGATTCGACACGTAGAAGCTGTTTTAAAGAAAGCAACAGCTTGCAGCCACATGTATAATAATAGTTTATGTCACTGTACTAAATTGTCTGCGCTCTCATTAAATACGGCCTCTGCATGTGGTATCTCTGAACTTTCTGATATAAACACGATAATATTTGACTCTGCTTATTAATTAGCTTTCTCTGATGATTTCTACCAACAGTTCAATAAGTAGCCCCTGTTATAAAGCAGTTTCTAGCTCTGCAGTTTGCTAAAGCGGTATTGAACTGGCTGCAGCTCAGTATTGCTGGAAAATTATGTCTGGTTGCTGGCAGTTATTTTTATAGGTTTAAATAGTTTATTCAATATAAATTATCCTGAAAATTCAAATTCAAACTGCAATGTCAAATATCTTCAAGCTGGAGTTTACCGACCTGGCGCTATGGCAAAACGTCTGTCTTTTCGCATGTTCCGGTCCCAATATGCTATGTAGCCAAATTATATGTTCCAATTTTTACATGTTGAATATCGACAGTACAATTGTGATCAGGTGGCCGTGTTTAACAACTATACCATTTGGCCTGTAGCATAGTGATACCCTGGTTTACCCGTCCTCTTCAACTAGATAATTGTTGCTAGTCGCTAATCAAATATTGCAATGTGCTCCAGTCAACACTTGCCATTGCTGCGCTACCACTGTCCTTGATAAATTTTGACACGGCTTTATTTGGGAAATACAAGCTAAATTCACGAAACACCAAGCAAGTTGGCATTCAATATGAAGCCCGAGCATTCTTCAACGCCATGATTGACATTTTTAGTGCGGTTGCTTGAAAACAGAGACTCGGGTTTGCTTTAGAGTAATTAATGCTAGTATTACCACATACGAAAACATTGCCATGGTGTATTGCTCGTGGAGAAGCGACGATTCACACGCACATATTAAATTACGCGCCATTCTCATAATTTGCAATAATTCCTCCCCACATCACACCGTGTATTAAATTCCCAAAGTGCATTTTCAGAGTTGCGGGGAGCCCCCATGGAATGTTTGCGTAGACTAGTAATGCCGGCAATATCGTTATATGTCCGCCGGCGCGGCTACGCTCCATTCTCTACCCTTCTTTGTCTTCTCTCTATCCCAAAAATACCTATTTTGCAATACCCAATTACCTGGAATACCCGCTGGTCAGCTCTACCGGCACTTGAATCCCGCTATATCGGTTCAATTTTGTCATATATCTGAATTTTGAAACGACGTTACACAAATGACTGGTGATAACCTTCAGCTTCTCTGCTCTGCCGCTGCTGCTTCGGCTGCTGGAAGCGCCAGGCAAGTAAAACCTAACTTTATAGCTGTATTCAACTACGTTTAAACAACACGTCTAACGTATGCATTGTGCTCTCTGCAGATAAATACTATAATGTAGTGAGCCACAGCCACGACACAGGCTGATTATCCGTCAACAGCCTGAGCGGTCGCGCGTCGGAAGCGTGAGCGAAAAAAGTAAGCACAGACTACTTGATAACACTACGAGCACTGTGGATATATACGCGCTAACTTGACTCAATTCTAATTATAATAATTGTGTAGTGGACCGGAGGCCAATTGATCCACCACCAGTTATTCAACTTGTCGAACATAATCCTCTGGACCCGCTGTCTCAGCAGTACACTATAAGCCCAGCGTATTTTATGCAGGTGCAGCTGCTTGACGCAAGCGGTGAAAATGTAATACTACAATTAAAGGGACACAAGGCAACGGCCATGGCCGGTTCCATGGTCTCTCCGCTACATCCGCTGCGAGACACAAGCTCTGTTCACGGTGCTTACTTTGTCTTTAGCGACTTGAGCGTGCGCATGGAGGGCTCGTTTCGCCTTCGCTTTGATCTGTTTGAAATTGCTGGGTACGTGTAACTTGGCATAAGATAGCAGCCCTTTTTGTCTGCAGATATTGTGCACTAACTTATATTGTTCTATAGAGACCATGTCTACAATCGAGCCACGATTACGTCCAGCATTTTCTTTGTCTACTCCCCAAAGCGGTTTCCAGGGATGATGGGTAAGTTGCTGGCAGTTTGTTATTTCAACATGTATTTAAACCACATTACTAAAGTGTATGTTGCTCTTTGCTGTAGAATCGACCCAACTTTCGCGTGTCTTTTCCGAGCAGGGTCTGCGAATTCGCATTCGCACTGAGGCAGGCACTAAGAAGCGAGGCAAAAAGGCTGCAAAGGCCACGCCATCCAAGCGCGCCCGGCTGTCAGACGATGATGACGCGCCACTAAACATGCTGCAGCTTTCAAACATGGAGAATAATGGATATTTTCGGTACCCGACTATAACCGCCTGTAGTAACTTACCTGTGACATCGGTGGCACGAGAACTACCGACAACACGCGGCTGTGGAAACCCTGGTATGCTGATGTTCTCAAACGACCCGTTCTCGGTATATCACGAGAACAAGGAAAACATTCCAGTGACCAGTAACCACCCAAATCAAATAGGCATAATGGTTCGGTCCGACTTGAGCAGCCAGTTGCTAGACAAGCCTCAAAGCACAAAGCTGGATATAGACGATATTGCAGCAGTTGCATTACTCGACAGTCTGAGCAATGGAGTGAACCGGCCTTTGTCTACTTCTTCTTCAACAATGTCACGGTTGTTAGATCACAGTAGCACTCATCCAAACTATTCTAGCATTGCATTCTCGACAACGCCAACACTAGCATCAGTTAAGCCAGTTTACCGCTTCTCCAGCCATCCAACAAAGTACCCTGACACACTAGGTCTGATGCCCAATGTTGGCACACACATCAGTATGCCATTTTCAAACTACCGGCTGTCGGCTGTACGCTCTCCCGAGTTTTCAGAAACCCTGCAAGATCCGGCAACCAGTCAAAGCATGCTGTTTGGCGAAACATCTAGATACCATCCTGCGCTGCGCTCAAGCAGTTTTGGTCTGCAGCTGAACATGAACGCTAATCAAGCATCAATGTACCCGCCAGGATTGAGACCGGCACAGCACCAGCTCTATGCATCGCCAGTACGCTCATCATTGAGCCACAGTCGCAGCAACCCGAGCACAGACGAGAATATGCACCTTGGTTTTAACATGCCATATATCACTATGGGGTCCCTGCCCACGCTTCCCCAGCCAAAAAGCCATGGCTGACCCCAAAAACCTATTTCTCGTGCATATTTTGTCTGATTGTCGAGTTTAGGCTGGGAGCAAACCAAATAAAACAGTCACACAAGGTGCAGATATAACTACACACACAGCCGTAGGACTAGAATAGTCGAAATAAAACTATACAAACTCAGCCGCAGAGTTAAAATAATAGATATTATATCTATGCACACAGCTGCGAATTGAACACTACAGACTGAAAGATGTATAATAATTGCTGAATAACACTGCCAGCATATAACTATAAAAGTTCAATGGTAGAATTATCACTGCACAAAATACAGCCGCAGTTAATGCTGTGGAAATTGTACTTTTATAAATGCAAAGTACATGCACTGGCCGAAATCTACAGCCTAAAGTGCAGAGCCAATGTGCATCAAACAACTGTGGTGGGAAATCTCATCCAGCACACCAAAATATATTTTGCCCACCAATTTTTTTTGCTTATACTAGTGTAGGACTATTATCATAAATGGACTACTAAACGTTTAAAGCTTTTATTGTTACAATAGCAACTGTCTGTATGAGACCAGCTACGAAAAAGTCAGTATTCAACAGTACTGGCAAGTTTCAGAACCAGAAAAACCCCTGTGCTGCTACGGGTCAATAGCATATTTTTAAAAGAAAGCCTGAACTAAAACTAAAATTAAAGAAAGAAAAGGCCATGGCTGGAGCCACTCCTAATAAACTCGTTGGGAAACGAGTAATTGCATAACATTGACTGAATGCTATGATTATCTGGTAATCGACAAGCTAGATATCACATGGCACAACAATGCCAATGTTCAGAAAAAAAGTATTAGAAAATACACTCTCAACACCAAACCATTCTACTCGCGCTTTGAGACCATTACGATGCAATCCCGGTCCGGGTACTTTGGCGAACACATAATTGCATGACTATGTGGCATAACAACTGGCCCTGCACCATTTGTTCGTTGTGGTGTGTACACTGCATCACCTGGCACCTCCAATACATAATTATTCAGCACATTAGCCAGCGTGGTCATAATCTCCCACAATGCCAAATACCGACCTGGACACACCCGCACACCAGCACTAAAGGTCAAAACCATATGCTTGCGCTCTGGACAATTTATAAACCGCTCTGGATTGTACACCAGCGGCTGGTCCCATGTTTCGGCATTTGTATTACATGCGTGGATGCTCACAGACACTGTACAATGGTCAGGAATAAAATGCCCACGCAGTACTACACCACCTCTTGATACTGTGCATGGCAAGTTGTTGGCCGGTGCACGCAAGCGCAATGCCTCATACACACATGCTTCAAGGAATGGCAGATTTAAGCGTGCTTCATCATATCCAATCACATGTGAGGGTGCAAAGTGCTCACGCACTTCTTGTTGTGCCTGCTCCATATATTGTGGATGCAACAACAGCAAATGCACAGCCCATGTTAGGGCATTGGCAGTTGTGTCAGTGCCTGCAAACATGTTGATTACAGTTTCAGATGCAATCTGATCAGCTGTCATTCGTGTGTTTGACTGGGGATCCTCTGCATCAATAAGCGCTTGCAAAATATCATTACGCTGTACCCCATTCTCCATTTCACACTTGCGCTGTGCAATCGCTCGAACGCCAAATGCCAAAAACTTGTTTACACTTGCCCGTAGTCCCCTCAACACAGTTTGCTTGAATGGTGTGAGACTCAAAATGGGGATCATAATCTCAACAAACATTAGTTGAGTGGTTTTGCATACCCAAGTGGCCATTTTCCGGTCCTTTGTAGTCAGTGATCTATGTTCAAGCCCAAACCCAAGCGAACAAATAACGTCAAATGCCATATCAGAAAACTCACTTAAATACTGCACACGAATGGGCCCTCCACTTGATGCAAGCTCTGTGTCCCATTTACTCATAAGCTGGCGTACTCCAGCACCAAGAACTACAGGCTCCATGCTGCGCAAACTGCGAGGCTGTAGTGCTCCGCCAATTTGGCGTCTTCGGAGGCGGTTCAGCTCAGGCGATCGCGTAAGAAACATATTTGGTTCGATAAACTTTACCCGAGCGTATTGTTTGTCTTTGAGAAAGCCATGTGAGCTGAGCACAGTTTGGCACTCACTTTGCCCACAGACACCGACTTTTGTGGGTTCCATTACAAATATACTGCCATACTTTTGGCAGTTGCGCTGCATAAACTCTGGCTCTTGTCCACGCAAGTCGTAGTAGAGCATAGGCAATGTACTTATGCGACACCAGAACGGTCCTGGCACATTACAAAGTGGTGAGATGTAGAGTGCATGGAGTATGTGGTACGCGGCATATGCGCTGAGCCCAAGACACACATTGAGTGGTCGAAGCAGATCAAAAACACTGTCCATTAGAAATATCAAAAAACATCAAATAAAGGCAGAAAAGAGAAATGGGAAGGATTCAGCATTTTATTGGTTGTTCAATCCACAATAAAACTGTTGATTTCCGAATTCCGCGCTTGATTTTATTCAATCAACTAAAGCCTAGTTGCGTTGCCACACTTGGATGTATGAGTCTGACAGAAACAGCATTTGCGGCATGACTGGCTCGACTTGGAGATCATGGACCCTGAACCACAAGTTCTCTCCCTGCCGCACATATGCAAAAAATGGGCTCTCCTCAAACTCTGTCAACACTGCACCATCAACTGCAGACTTCCCCTGATGCCCAACATGACACACATTGACCACCAAATCATATGTCACAGAGGTTGATCCACGAACATGCAACAAGTCACCAAATGGAACATTGCAAACTGGGAAATTAACCACTGTCAGGTTCTTCTCTGACATATTGTGTTTGGTAAACCTTTTAACATGACATACAATGTATGCAGGTAGGTTGGTTACTGTGTATTGCTGCACAAGGCCATTTGTTTCGACCGTTGTTGTTCCGTTGTAGCGCTGTAGTAGCGTGCCAAGTGCTACTTGTGGAATGTTAGCCCGCTTGTCCTCATCATCAGTAGATGGGTGGGTGAAGAGCGGAGTAGGTGGCAGTTCCAGTGACAATGCAAGAAACGGCATCGTTGATATAGTGGCTTCTACATCTTCAACCATATCATCTTGCAACATATCCTGAACCTTCCATGTAGCCACTTGCATTTCACCCCTGACTGTCTCATACACAACACTCGTCTTTTTCTTCCGCACCATCCCATGCAATGTGTTGAGCATCCACACAAGCAACTCGAACGGATCTGCTTCCTTGTCCAGTCCAAACCGACCTTTTGACAGCACAACGATTTCTTGCACACACTCGTGCGGGCTAATATGCGCTTTGAACCGCCGGGCATGCCACATACGACGCACAACCATAGATAGTTTACGCACCAATGGTGGCTGCTTGTCCAGGTTTGATAGTGTCAATAGGAAGTTGCGGATCGGGCGTATGTGGGCCAATGTCTGGATAATTACATTGATGTAACTTGTGTGTTTGACACGATTCAGCCCCACACATCCCACTGTATATGGACGGCCCATGAGATCATGTCTGTGTCCTATTATGTCATCAATCCTCATTACGTCGCGAGTCGAGTATGTGGGCTGAATGACGTCTTTTATGTCATTCA
>JANBQT010000019.1:0-43457 GCA_027577315.1 Coemansia sp. RSA 921 | reverse complement strand
TGTGAGACATGCATCATGTCACATGTATTATGCATATATTGCACATCATATATTGAATAGGGTTTCCCTGTGTCAGTCGTGTACTGACACCACATATAAGGACATGCTGTCCTGTAGTATTTTTATAGGAGAACTAACTTGTTTTTAAGTCACAACATATTTTATACTACACAAAGCCACTTTAAGGATTATGTGACAAGTCGAAATGTATATTTTAGAACGTAATAGAGTAAACCTTTTTCTGTCGAGGAACTGACATGTTTCTTATATGCGGTTATCTACTAGCATTTATTCTACAAGCCCCCAATTAGCATTGATCATATCAGTTCGACGACTCTGCAAATATAAAAAATATTGGCCGACGCTTGGCACCACAATGGAGAACTCTGGCCGGACAGTTTACCAGCGCATCGGCTATAATAACCAAATTTGAAAATATCTCAAATTCAATTACAGCGAGTAAATATCGCTGTCTGTTTGTAGATGCTCGACCAGCGCGTTGAGAAACTCACCGCCACCAGAAATTGTACGGCTATTAGCAATAACACACAAGTGACGACGTGCCCTGGTGATGGCAACGTTAATACGGCGATAGTCATCAAGGAACCCGACGCTCTTTCTGGAGTTTGAGCGCACCAGCGACAAAATCACTGCTTCCTTCTCGCTACCCTGGAAGCCATCGACCGACCCAATCACTACGCCAGGAATTGCTTTACGCATCATCTTCAACACACGAACCTGGCCGTTGTACGGCGTGATAATTGCAATATCGCTGCCCTTCACACCAGATGCAATTAGACATTTAGCATGATTGACCGCAAGTTTGGCTTCGCTCCAGTTGACCAGGCTCTTTCCGACTTTAACCGACTGTCCGGTCTCAGAGTTTGTACGGTTTGATCTCTCAGACGACTCATACTTGCCGGAATCCACCATGTCAATAAACACCAACGGCGAAGATGTATAGGACGAAGTATCAACGCATGGCAAGTCATTCAGCAAATGCGAAGCAACGCTGTGATGCGCAACCAAGAGATTATCGTACAAATTCTCGTTTGACACTTTCATAATCTTCGAGTGCATCCGGTACTGCGTTGTAAGCATATGGCACACGCGGTCGCCCAGCTTGTTGCGCACCCGTTCAAACATGGTCGTGCTCATAAGATCACCGTTGCCAGCCACGCTATCGCTGGCGGCAGACTTCTTGAGCGACTGGTTCTTGGGGCTGATCATTGTCGGCGGCAACTGGTGGTGGTCTCCAGCCAGGATCAGTTTTGGCGCCTGAACTCCTGCAATCCAGCACTCGCCCTCAATCGCCTGCGCCGACTCGTCGATAATGACCACGTCAAACTTCATTTTCAGCTTGGCAACAGCAGGCCCGCCAGAGCCGCACAATGTAGCCAGCACAACTTTAGTGTTTTTGAAAATCACCTTGCTCTCCTTGTTTGTGTGCTTGTTTATAATTGTACGCTGCACATTGGCCATCCTTTTCAGTTCTTGGCGCACAGGCACATTTTTACACCCCCGGAGTGCCTTTGTAATGTTGGCCAATTGCGCGCGACACTCTTTTATATACTCGGTATCTGCAGTTTCCTTGACCTGCGACTCTGCGCTGTACTTTTGCGCTTGCTTGCTCACTCGAGCTGGATGACCCAGCCGCACCATGGGGATGCCGCCAATCTCGCCCAGTCGCACTGCAATGTTGTCGACTGATATGTTTGACGGTCCACACACCAGCAGCGTTTTACCTTGTCGATATAGTTGTTGAATAACCTCAATCAGCGTATGCGTCTTGCCAGTACCTGGCGGTCCATGAATCAGCGCAACATCCTTGGCCCTTACAGAAAAGTCGACCGCCCGCTTCTGCTCCTCGTTGAGCGACTTGTCAATAAAATCAGAATCAGTCAAAAACGGCGATGTGTTGAGCGCTGGCTCAAGGTTGCCAAATAAAACATGGTGCATAGTCGGTCGCTCGCCCGGCCACTTTGACAGAGAAGACAAAGCATCGAGCATGCGCTGGTACGAGATATTGTTGGCCACCACTTTGAGCGAGCAGCCTCTGCTCCACGAGCTCGGAATCGCCGGCTGCGGGCCAATATACACGAGTGCCACTGTGGCCATGATTTTCTTGACCACGCCGATTGCCTGGGTTTTCTGATTCTTCTTCCCCTTGCTCGACTTGCTAGCCTTGCCCGCCGGCTCTCCGTTGGGCCCTACTATCTCGACCTCATCTCCCACACGCAACGTGTTCTGAGGAAAGATGGTGCCCGGAACAGGCGCCTCCAGCACAATCGTTAGGCTGCCATCGGTGGACTGGACTCGGCCGGTAATAACCAAGTTGGTAAGTGCGTATCCAAGGTGCTCAAGGTCGCTGATGGACATTGTGGACAGCAGTTTCTGCAGGTTTTCGACCTCATCCTGCTCATACCCAATCACCGTCTTTTGGTCGACAGTAAAGTCAAATAGAGCATTGGTGGCTCTACAACCTTTTAAAACGATGGCATTAGTTGCGACCCTTGCGTGCTGCGCAAAGCAGTTTTACACTTTGCTTTTTCAAATTATAATAAAAACTTACGGCACAGGCATAATTGAAGTTTAAATATTGTTGTTTATAAGAAAAATAACTTTTTAAAACGGATACGTATTGTTAGAGACAACCTGAACAAAAGAACGCAAATGCTTATGGCCAACCAAATCTCTTAAATACTTTTTCTGTTGGGTTTGCACAGCATTTATCATGCCTAATGGACATCAAAGTTTTCATATAAATAACCGGGCAAGGAGTGTGCAGTGTGACAGTCCAAGCCACGGCCAAGAGAAATCTACCCCGGGCTGTTTACGACGGTAACGGCTAAAATAAAGCAGTATGAAAAATGCAAAAAGTTACCGATCACAGAGCAAAATGTTTAGTGTCTAGCCAGCTGTTGTAACGGTATTACTTAAAAACTCGCGACACCGTTATACATTACAAACGCTGTAGTCAAATTGATGCTGAGGGTTCAAGTTCAAGAGTAACACCATCAAAGCTTGTATTCACAGGCGTGACCATGGATAATTTATCTACTTTTAATTGCTGTTAATCACTTGTCGCATTTACTCTCAATTGAGCAAAATAATCGTACGTTGCACCCGGTCGTGATTTTTAGCTCTCGGATGTTTGACGTTAAATGGGCTCCGTTAAAATAACAACTAAAGGACAAATTTACAAAGAATGTGTTAAATAAAACGACAAAGATGTAGGAAAATAAACAAAGTGTAAAATAATAATTAGTTGTTTTGCTGAACAACATATGCACGCACCCGCTGACGGTCAAACAGCATAAACGTCATTGCGGCGGCGACTAGTGCGCTCACACCGCCGATGCGAAGCACCCAGCCAACAGCCTCGGTGTTGGCCTGAACAAGCTGGGAATACACGGTATCCATAGCCATAAACTCGACCGACCGCATGCCCTGGCTGTTTGTTCCCGACTCACTCCCGAGCCACGCAAACACAAGCGACGACACTGCATTGATTGCAAACTGCGGGAACACCACATACATGTTGTGAATGCCCAGAATCGTTCCCGACTCGAGCTTCTCCCGCTCCACATGCTCTCCGCTATCTGCATTGCTTACCCCATCGTCAAACACTGCTAGAGCGCCACTAGAAGACTCAACCGAGCCCTGGCGATTTTCAAGCTCCGATCGCAACACACCCTTCAGGAACAGAGGCGACCGTCCGCTGTGCTGCGAATACAGCGCCGGTGGTGTGGTTTCCGTGCTGTCTTCGTCAAATTGGATTGTTGATGCAATGCTGTCGCCACGCAAAGCAGCCCGGTGTGCCGACGAACAGTGGGTTGAGCTCGGGCCCAGCAGGTCGTGCGGCCGCCGCCATGACGACGACACTGAAGGTGCGCTGACTCCCACACTCTTGGCCAGCGACGCTGCAACACCAGCCGTAGTATGTGATCCAACAATGTAGTCTTCATCGTCGTCATCCAGCGCAGAGTACCCTTGCTTGCCAGGCACTGAGACTGCCATAGCCGGTACCTGGGAGCTGCTCACATCAGCGCTTGCGTCTGCATCGCAGCCGTCAAGCAGGCGCTGCTGTGCATCAAGAGGGTGCTCGGCCGCAATCGCTACATACTCGCCCACCAGGGCAAACGGCGCCCACATGGCCAGGGCCCACGGGAATGCCATCGAGACGATCAGCACCGTTGCTCCGTGTACGTCGGCCACAAAGTATGTAGCCAGCAGAATGCAGCCCATCGCTGCCAGCGAAATCCGCCACATTGTCCGCAGACTGACTTTGAGCAGACTGCGTTGGCTGTGCAAGCTGCTTGCATTTGACTCGTCCTCAACAAACACAGGCAGCAGCATCGAGAACCCAAGAGATGCCATCGAATACAGGAACAGTGCAAACGACCCGGCGCGCGTAGCCCGCTCAACAAAGTCTGGATCGCTCGGGTCGCCTGTGCGCGACATAATCTCAGTGACCCATGTCGTTGCAAAGAACAGAAATGGGAACCAGGCAACCCACGCAAAAAGCTGCACATTGCACACGCGCTGAACAGGAGTTGGCAGTTCTTTTATACCGCGCATAATTGCTCCCAGCATGCCTGCCCACTCGCTGCCTCCGTTTGTTGTCTCTGTTGTCTGCCGCGATGCTGCCTGTCCGCACTCGCTGGCTGCCACCTGGCAGTCCACATCGCTCCCGTTTTGCACCGACAGCGGCACCTCACGCACGCTCAAGCATGTCCACGTAATTGTCACTGCAAATACTGCCGTGGCTATCAGGCACAGTGCCTGCATCTGCGAGTCAGTCTTCCACGGCAAAAGTGCGCGCAGGTCCATAAATCCTACCAGGTACCCAGACACGCTGCCCAGGTTGAGCATGCGCCCAGCGTACGCATTGGCCAGGTCCTGCTGCTGCAGTGGCGGGATGTCCAGCGCCAGTGCCCGAGCACATGCCTGCGATGTGTTGATACTAAAGTCCAGCACATAGAACCCAACTACCGCGAGCACAATCGATGTTCTGGTGACCTATAACAGCAGACAAGGTGCATAAATAAAAATTCAGCAGAGGCCAGTCAAATGCAAAGTCAAGGCCCTGAGCACAATGCCCAAGCGAACCCTCAGATACTCATTATTCCCAGCACAGGCCACCCTTTCCTCGTGGCTGCTTGCCGCATTGCAATAAACTTACAAATGCCTGGAAATCCGACCCGGGGATGCCGCTATTGTCGTCCGAAAGCCCCACGATCCGAGCCAAAGCAACTGCTGCCTCCTTGGCATATGCAATCATGATTACCGACGTTATCACAAACGCAGCACCGCCAATAATATATGGCCGCCGCCGCCCCAGTGTCGATGCACACCTGTCGCTGAGCCGCCCAACCACCGGCTGGATAAGCAGACCTACACAAATAGTTCCACGTGGATCATTAGCTGTATATGCATGGAGTCCGTGCCACCTTTTGGTTTAGGCAAAAGCTCACAATACAATGCAAAAGTGGCCAGAGAAAGGCCTGCTCGGGGAAAAGCTATATCTGTGAGACCACATGATAGCCGATCAGCAGAAAAACTATGCCGCAAGGGCCAGGTTCGGACACGCGAAAAAGTCAGCCTGCTAATCAGAAAAGGAGGAATGGCAAGAGCGTGCTCAGATGACGCTTATTGCAGCACATGCCATCATCGCCGCAGCTGCATAGACTGCTCTTTTGCACGTCTGGGCAATAAAGAAAAAGAAAGTCAAGTCGAAATCAGCATGTATGGAATTGCTGTATCCGCAGCCCGTGTCCTGACACAAAACGATGTCAAAAAAAGAACACTGCTTGAACACAATGAGCAGTGAGTGGGAAACACGGGCTGGACAAAGGCAAAAAAGCATGGCTATTTTTGTGCCTATGGTCATTGTCCTCTGCAGCAGCCTAAGTTAAAGAAGAATCCTTACCTGAAAGCGGACCGGCCATCCACACCAACGTCATGAGCGGCTTTGAGAGCCCCAACGAGAGCAAGTACGGCGTGCCGTAGCCCAGCTCCACCGTCCACACAAACTGGATGCCTGCCAGCAGCACCGTCATGCCCATAAGTTGCCATGGCGAGAGCGGCTTACGCTCGCCGCCTGCGTTGTACGCGCTGCCCTTGCTGCTACTCGAATCAGGCCGTCCAGTTGTCAATGGCATCGACCGCCGGCTCGTGTTTGCTGGTCTTCGATCGCACGCGCTGCCGCCACTACTAAGCAGCGCCGAGTGTTCTGTCGCCGCTGCAGTCATTCTAATAAAATATATAGACAAAAAGTATTAAAGGAAAAAGGGTGTATGCACGCGATTTACTTGTGCTGTGACTTGCAATAAAAGGGATATCAAAAGTATTGCGGAGATCGAGAGAAGAAAGACACAGGCCAGCCCTCCAGCTTTTATACAAGCGGAGCAGCAAAAGAAATACGAGCTCAGTGTGAGGCGCAAAAACATGACACGCTGTCAAACCCGGTGCTTGCTCACCCGTCTGAGGCGGCTGATCATCGAATAAGAAACGGGACACGCACGTGCCTCACTTTTTTCCGTATGTAATTAAGCTCTGTGATTTGCCCGCTAATCCTCCGACACTATGAGCAACTATTTGCGTCATAGCGCTGAGCGGGTCTTCTCTTGCACCCTGTCCCTGTACCTGTTCCTGTACCTGTTCAGCGCCAAGTACAATAGCCTCACGCAAAAACAAGAGTCCTTTACATTTTGCACTCGGAACGTATCGGAAGCAACACCTCGTTTTTGATAGTACAAGCAAGCCATGTTTCATTTTGAAATATGGTGGAAAAGGATATTGGGCAGAGGTCTACCAGCACGTTTCATTGTTCATTTCTTTCCACAGTGACCTCCCCAACCGACATGCTTCTAATTGTCTACTCATGCTGCTCGCGCAAGAAGAGATAGAGTGAAAACGGCTATTTTATGCACGCCTATAATTGGTCGTTCAATGTGATATCAGAATTCATACTGCACGTCTAATTCCATCCGACTGGAAATTGGATTTAGCAAAGCTCTATCGATTGATCAAATCCCGATCGGGAGATGTGTTGAAGTGAATTCATTTATGTTCAAAATAATTACCCGGTAATGTCATTGCTGTTATTGAGCAAATGGTATCACAAGCATGGTTTGTTTTTTAGAGTCACTTGTCTTGTTAGTTCCACGTTTCTTTACTTTCCAATGCAAAATTCGCTAAACAACGCATCGAGCACATCTTCAATGCCCACTTTGCCGGTAATCCGACCCAGCGCCCTACTAGCTCCGCGCAGCTCCTCCGCGCCCAGCACCACCATATCCTCGCCAATACTCTCAAACGAATCCAAATGTTCCAAGCACTGCTGCAAGTGCTGTCGATGCCGTGTCTTGGTCAGCGGCATTTGCTGCGCTATGCTAGTTCCCCAAGCCGTGCGAATGTCATCCGCCAAAAGTTGCATTAGCGACTCCCAGCCAAACATGTTTGCACACGATATCGGTACAATCCGGTTGTTTATACGCTGACTCTGGGCCCATGCCTGTGCAGCAGCCTGAATGCCGTCAGTACTTTTTAGTGTATCTATCTTGCTGAGCACGACAAATGTGTGCGGGAGATCGAGTAGCGCTTGCCACTCGGCGTTTTGCAAAAACGAATCGCTGGGTTTGTTTGTACAATCAAGTGCCTGCTGTGCGTCTACCATGCATATGCGAATGTCGGCCTCCTGCGCTGCCTCTACTGCTCGCCGGATCCCCTCCATCTCAATGACATCAGAGCTGGCTTTCCGCAGCCCCGCAGTATCCCGCACTACTAGCGGATACCCACCAATATCCAGCGTCGTTTCGACAATGTCCCGAGTCGTGCCGGCAATTGGTGATACAATTGCCACCTGTCGCTGTGCTACCCTGGAAACAGATAAAGCAATTTGATGTTAGTGATTTATCAAGAGAACCAGACATTTGGTATGTGATTATCAGTAAAGTTTGCTTACCAAGCTTATTGAGCAGTGTGCTTTTGCCCGAGTTTGGTGGACCAACGATCGATAGTGCTACTCCGTTGCGCAAGATTTCGCCTTGTCGCTTATCATTCAGATGCGCTCTAATTGCGTCAGCCAATTTTTTGGCCTCTAGACACACTTGAGTATATACGCCGTCTTCAATATTCTCCTCCTCGCTGAAATCGATGTACGCTTCAATCTGCGCCCTTAATTGCACCATCTTTACTCGCCAGCCCTCGTACATGCGGAACAGCTCACCGTGGGCCTGGCGCACAGCCAGCTTACGCTGAGCCTCAGTCTCGGCGTTGATCAGATCTGACACGCCCTCGAGTGTGGTTAGATCCATCTTGTCGTTATCAAATGCCCGACGCGAGAACTCGCCGGCTTCAGCCATCCGTACCCCAGGAACCGTGCTGAGCGCGTTAAGGATACTACTAACCACTGCATTTCCTCCGTGTACGTGGAATTCGAGCATGTCTTCGCCGGTAAACGACTGGGGCCCAGGAAACCACAGGTTGACACCTGTATCCAACACGTTTTTTGCGTCTTGAGGATGTACAATCTTCCCAACATGTGCATGTCGTGGTCTAATTCCCTTTTTCCGCGTGTCCTGTGGCACCATCAGCTTCAGCACCTATTTGAATTCCCAAATATACTGCCATGTTTGAGTACCGAGATACATTATGTCTTTTTTCTTGCAATATTATTTTGCTCAATCCAATTTTTTGTGTATATACCTGTCTAGTTTCCGGACCAGAGACTCGTACAATGGCAATTGCCGCCTTTCCTGGATGGGACGATAAAGCAAATATTGTGTCTTTGGGAATAGCGGTTGTGAAGCAGCAGCGTTGTGGGATCGAAAAGTGGCGGGCTGGCGCTGCCAAAGATTGTTGTACGGCGCTGCCACCGCGAACCCCAACTGACCCAATTCGAAAGCGGATAGCATTCATATATCCTTTTTTGTTACCAGCAAAATACACGAAAAAGAAGCATTAATTTAAAAAGGCAAGTCATAAAATATTTTTTGTGGCTCAATATTCGGTAACAGACAGGGTTGGCCACGTTGAAATTCGCAAAATATGGTTTTTTGCCAAAATAGAAATAATGTGTATAGTGTTTATTTTTGCAAGTAAACTAGGCACGGCGCCATGTTTTCTTGCTTAATTCGGGGAGCTGTACATGCAAGTTGACTTGTTTGAGAGAAAAATGCTGGCATCAACGCATAAACGGCTATTTTGGATTTTTAAGTGTGGTTTGCTGAACGTGGTTACCTTTTTCAGACATTTTAATATATCCTTCTTCGATGCTGAATACCCTTATTGTGCAACATGCGCTTTTGCATGGTGGCAGACATCTTTTTAAATTATGTAACTTTTGTGTGATTCACCAACTTTCCAGACAAAAAACAACAAACTAAACAAACGCAGCAAAAAGCCGCTTATCCGTTGTTTTGCTGGCAATTCAATCTCTGGCAAAGACAAGAAAGAGACATTTGACATTAAGCCACGCATTTTATCTTTTGTAATAGTGACTTGATGTACGCCGTTTTGGTCTTTAAAGAACGAATTAGCCGCAATATGTACAAAATAAAAGTAAAGGCTGCACACGCAATTGCGCTGTCAGAGATTAAACAAGGGAGCTTGTTTTTTATTTCCCCAAACAAATATTGACATTATTTTGGCATTCAGATACCTCCCTCGAATTACAAAAAAGTGAGATTGACAGAAAGCAAAACGATTTCACGCCAACTGCTACGTTCTCATTATCCTCCCCCTTTTGAATATTTAGTGATTTCATTTATGTGGACTGTCAATTACCGAGATCAAAAAGATAGCAAACATAAGCCCTAAACTGTGCCGATTGTTGCATAAATAAAACTAGACTTTTTTTTTTACTCAAATTCAGAAACACAAGATATGTTTCAGTAGAAAGTCATACAATAGCCGAGTGTTTGTTTATTCTCAGTGCACATGCACGCAGGTTGCAGTGGTGAATCCCGTGCAGCTAATTGTAGCCCATCTCTGGAAATAAAGCAAAACATTTCGACTCTTTCATAGTCAACAAAAATAAAGGGGAGAATTGCTCTGAAATTACTTTAATTTCCGTCCCGCAGCGTGTAGAATAGGTTGTACATGCCGATATGGGAAAGCGAAGGGATTGACACATTAAAGCGCACTTTGTGCAAAACGTGATTTCGCAAGCACACATGTGCAGGCAATCCCTTCTCGGCCTTTCATGTGAACGAATATCGGCAGCTCATCTTTTCAAAAAGAGCCAGGTATGCAAACACACGGCAACGGATGTCTGCAGAAACCACAAGCGGAGCAAAAGGGGAAAGCGATACACACACAATTGAAACACGAGCAATTATGATGCATTGTCGAAAATTACCAAAATTGGTCTAATATCTCGTTCTCCCCCATTTCAATGTGTTTGAATGTACAGAAATAATAGAGTCTCTACCCGTGCCACCCTATTTCCTAAAAAAGATAATTACAGAGCACACACACTACTGGCTCAGTTTCTTCAAGAGTTGCAACTGCACGTGGTGTCCCCAGCACATTCTTTTTTGAAAAGTCTCAGGGAGCGGTTCTAAAAATAACGAGGCTAGATTGTGCCCAAGCCATGGGTTGCGTTTATTACATTCATGATTGATCCGTCTGGTGAGCTCACGAGCTCGTCATGTGCTTAAACCTGACAATTATGATGTCACAGACCAACAAAACAGCTTCTGAGCCGAAATGCGTCCAACCCAGCATACAATACACAGCTAGGCTGCAGAACTATACTGACGACAGGCTGAAATTACCCACTTTCTGTCTTGCCAATTGTGTGAGTGTCTCTATTCTCTATGTGCAGATAATTTTAATAAATGCATGTGCACAGCCAGCATGAAAAATTGCCGTTGACTATTTACAATTGTTTAGAGAACAAGTAAATAAAAATTGCTGCGTTTATTATGTGCTGTGCGGAAAATAGTGTCGTATCTGTAACTATTGGCTCCAGCCTAAACTACTTTTTTTGCAGAGCACAGGTCGGAAAAGAACAAAGACATAATGGGAAAAAAGTAATAAAAATAGAGAAGAATGCTGCATTAGACACACATTCAATCTGTCTATCCGAATGTTATGCAGCTTGACGACTGGCCTGGTTCACAATTTTTTCTGGCTCGGAGAGATTGTCATTCTCCTCTCTGACTGCCGAATAGTGCTCTTATGAAATCATACTTTTGGAACTCTGCATGTCCGAGTAAACAGGGAGAAAGAGTAATATTCGGATGTCTATTAATTTTGCATCTGTCAATGTACACAGGGAACTAGCAATGGCAGTGACCTGCGCATTGTGAAGCAAAGATACACGTGTGCTTGCTAGAGTATGCCGTTCTGTTGAAGAGCTGGTTAGGGTGCCATGCAATACAAAAACAAATGTCGCACTGTTCTCGGAAAACGAAGCAATAAACAGTGAAACTCGGAACAACCATTTTACACTTGCTATTCTAAAACGCCAAAGCGCAATTGTTCAATGTCTTTCTCATCTTCCGCTCGTGTGCATTTAGCATGCCGCAGATGCACATGCACATTTTTACGTGCGTTATGTCTTCTTGTGCATTTAATTGCTTGGAGATAATAAAGTGGCACAGCCAAAAACAGCGACTTTTGCTTTATTCTCTGTTGCATAGCTGCACTGGGTTTGCCGAGATAGCTGCATGTCTTGCTTTAACAACTTTAGCGTTCGACAATGGACAATGTAGCAGCTGATTTTTCCTTGCGTATTCTCATTCAGAGTAGCAAGGTATTTCATTCTTGTTGCTTGGGTGCAGGCATGCGGCAGACATCTTTTGAATAAAAGCTTTAATTTTTGGTGTCAGCAGACCCATTCCAATTTGTCTTAATTTTGGGGAGAGGGGACAATGCGGTTTTGTCTGCCAGGGTCATATCTATTTGGTGCCTTGCTCAGCTGAACAACGGAGAAAGTGCAGAAATAACCCGCGCCTCATATCCTGTGGATGGGGGAGGCGATAGATGAGCGGTGTGGATGTAATTTGTACAACAGACAAATAGGAAAATTGTATGAGTAGTTGCATGCATGGCGGAGAGAGAGTGCAAGTATTTTTTTCACACCACATCAGCCTATTTGATGAGTAATTTTGCGCGCGGCTTGTAACCGGATGGTGTTTTGTTTGCACAGAAAACACAGGTTATATCTGACGCCTAGACTATAGCAATATTGTTATATGTAATTGTCCCAGATACCTGGTCAGCCGCGCAAAACAGCCAGGAGGCGTGGGTTCTGTAGCTGGTCAAACACCGACAACAACAATAAACGCACGCAGCACATTCTGTCTGCGGCGCTATTGTCGTAAAGCGCATGTTGCGCATTTATTTGTTGATTAAACACGATTATTGCTAACTTTTGTACTTTATTAACCCCTGCTCCGCACTTTTTATTAAACATCAAGTGTCAATTACATATTGGCAATATTTAGCACTGAGCCGGTAGCCATGCCGTAACAGTGCATATACTTTTATGCTTTGTCGTAATAATACACCTGATTAATTGCCGCTATATGAATGGCTCGTATATTTCATTCCGCATGTGCGCGTGCTTATTTAGCGGAGGTGGAAAGTGATTGGACTTGCGCTAACAGAGGCTAGACCGCACAACCACACGGAAAGCGCAAATGATACATATATACGTCAGCATTTATCTCGTGGGAGATATGTAGTTGATTAGTGGTACGCATGCGCATGAATATTATTCATACTCGCAGCGCTGGATGCTTTTTTGGTGTGGGGGTTGGGTTAGGTGGCTGGCGCAAATATGACCACCGGTTTTAATGCAAACAGGGCTGAGATGAGGGAGCGAGGTGCAAGGGCGGCAAGGAAAAGAAGCTTGCAATTGTGAGCGGAAAACTCCCCAGGTCGGCACTCTCCCAAACTCAAGTGGCCTGTTTATTCTTGGCAGCAGCTTGGATTTTTCCTTGGCCGCTGAAAACAAAGTATACGGATGAGACGTTGATCGGATGCAGAAGCGAGAAGAGCCGAAAACAGTCGCTCAGGCTTTGGAGGTGGCCGAGCAACAATTTTCCGCTTTCAGCCTGGCGGGTCAAAAAACAGGCGAGGTTGGCCAGATTCCCCCGATCTGCGCCCAGGGTAAATCACGCCCCCCTGGAAAGGCCCCCCCGGGAAAGCTACAGCCCCTCGTGTCCTTGGGGATGAGAGTAGCGATTGCCACTCAAACAGCCGTCGATTTTTGTTGCGCGATGTGATGAAGGCCGGCATTTGAGAATTCATTTAAGGCTTTATTTCTCAGCTGGCGCTTTTTGGGCGGAGGGAGTGGGCTTGGAAAGGAGCGCATGGCACCCCTTCCTCAGAGTACAAAAGGCACACCCCCGGCAGGCAGCCTTATCCAGCCCCTGCAATTCAACACCTTGAGCTCGCTCGATCGCATCTTTTTCTTTTCCTACATTCTTTCAGAACACTTTCCTTGCTCTACAGCAGCCAGCCTAGTTTTATAAGAGGCGCTACTTCAAGCTTTCCACATAGCATCCCTTTATTTCTAATAGCCACCCCTGTTTATTCATCTGCGGCATCACATTGCCCGGTGCCTAATTTCGTTCATACTTCATTTAGCTTGCCCCGAAAGTAGCTTGTGCAGGCCGCATTTTTGGGGAGTGAGCATTTGAATATAAAACCCCTTCATCTCTGCCGCCTTGCCTCGTCCTTTTTGTTATATTGGTCGTTGTATTCTGTTGAAAAGAAAGTCAGCCTCTCTATTTATTTCAAAATCAATATCGTCGCTTCGTAACTTTTCATCGCTTTTTATAAAATGGATTCTCGCCAGACCCCGACTGTATACGAGCACGGGCCTGCGGGCAGCGACTTTTTCCACGCGCACCACCGGTACAGCTACCATCCATACCACCACGCCGTGTCCACACGGCAGTCGCAGTCTCAGTCTCAGTCGCCGCCGTTGTCGATGCCGATCAAGGGCAAGCGCAAGCGTGCTAGTCCGCAGCAGCTGGAAGTGCTGAACAAGGTGTTTGTTAGCACGTCATTTCCATCGACAGAGATGCGCAACCGGCTAGCGCGCGACCTGAGTATGACGCCACGCACAGTGCAAATATGGTTCCAGAACAAGCGGCAAGCGAGCCGGCAGCGCGACGGACACCACAGCCGCAACACCAAGTCGATGGCAGCGTCAACGGCATGTGTGAACAGCTTTGAGCGGCAGTACTCCAAGAGCCAGTCGCCGTCCAACAGCGACAACGGCTCAAGCCTGACGCAATCACCATCGCCGGCAGTCGGCAGCGGAGCACGCAGTAGCAGAAGCCCCCAGCAGCAACAGCTGATGGTGCTGGTCGAGGCAGCTACTGCGGTTCGGCCCGGCCCGGCGTTCTCGATGCCGTCGCCGGCGCAGTCGGTGAGCCCGGCTGCATGCTGGAGCACACCTAGCGAGGCGTATATGTACAAGCACAAGTTCAAGCTGGGCAACGTCACCGCCAGCGGCCAGAACGTCGAGTATGCTCATACGCGCAATGACCAGTGGTTTACTGAAGACACACCGGCGCGGCTCGACTATCTGTACGGCCATGGCGCGCAGACGCAGATAATGTCGCCGCCGTCACGCACAAGCCGGTTGCCGTCAATGGCGCAGATGACCACATCAGCCAAAGATGCAGCAGCGCCGTCGCTCTCGGCATACCGGACGCTGCCGCCCATGTACCCGAAGAATACACAGGGCGCGGGACCCAGGGCGCGCGTGAGCACAGGCATGTGTCTGCCGCCTCTTTCCCCGGCGGCGCCTGCGTCGCAGGGTCCGCGCACAGTTCCCGTGCAGCGCTCAATGTCGCTGATGGACATGCTGAACGCGCCGCCTGAGCAGCGCAAGCTGCCGCCGCTGCCACCAATTGCGCCCTGAAGCGCTCTCTCAAAATATGCTTTCTAAACGCCATACAGCATCCAGACAAAAACGACGCCTCCCCTGCTAACTATTCACCAGTGTACATTTCTCTCTGATTTTTCTTCACAGCTTGGGAGGTCGAACTTGAAGTTTATGTAATTTTTTCTTTTTCTTCAATATACAACATCAATCTCAAACAAACTGGGAAATTTTGGGTGTGTGAAGCATGGCATGTACTTTCCGGCGAACATGTCAATTGCATAAAAGTAATATTCAATAAACGCGCAAGTGCATTTCACTCGGCTATCTTTCTAAATTAGGTCAAGGTGTCAGCAGCAAAAGAATTATTATCCATTAGGAAATAAGGTCAGCTCTTTTTTGCTTCCCAGCCATTTTCGACAACAGAAACGCATGTAAAAATTACTTTATGCACCAACGGCACAGTGCATACATAAGTTGCATTGGAATTAATCCTGCGTTAAAACTGATGGGATTGTTTTTTATTGTGAGCCACTAAACTTTGTGCCTGGGAGTGATTATCACCCTGGGCTGTCGCCGAGTCCAAACCCAGCCCGAGAGTGGCTGCCAGTCTATTTTTAATTAAATGTGTTGTTATGTCCAGCCAACTGCTACATATGGCGTGGTTTATTGTTGTATTTGTTATCGCGAATACTTTATTTATGTGGTCAACAGATTGCTTAGGCCGCTCGCATGTGGTGGGCATCGGGGCTGGCACAAACCTGGATTTATCCATGCTCGCTTTTTCTGCCACATTTCTTCCCCACCACAACATACAAAAACAAGTTTGCAATTGATAATTTGATACAACTGATCTTCTGGGGTCTCGTTGGCTGAAAGTCAGGTTGCCGGCGATCACATTTCATTTTGCCAGCAATGCGGATAACGAACCTTCCAGCAAAAGCCCACATTCTGTTTTTCAAATAACAGGCAAAAAAACAATTTTGTATTGTCAGATACAGATATTTATCCTCGAGGAGGAGATTGCCAAACCCCAAGTTTGTTCAGTCATTTTGTTTTTCATTACAGAAGAAAAAATTTGTATCTTTGTTCTGTTTCAAAACATGCAGTGTGAAAAACCACCACGGGGAAATGCGTGCTGTAATAACATCCGACATCAAATTGAAATGCCGAGTTCAAAATATGTTTATTGAACCGCAATCTGTTTGATAGTCGATCATTAAATTGCAAACACGCTGGTCAACGTATGAGTTGCATCAGCTTTTATTTTGTCTTTCAATGTGACGCACTGGCAAATCTACACGAGTTTGGTTTGTTGTTTTCTCCCCAATTGTTTATTTTCAACCGCAAGGGAAGAAATAGTTGAATGTACAACAACGAATTACAAAATACATATTTGATGATGTGAACACGAATAGAAGAAATCGGAGATCGTCGCTCAACTTGTTTTTGTGTATGTGTTTTGGATTGCGCATGGTTAAAATGTCTGCCATTCTCGTTCAACAAAAAACATGCCTGCCTTCATTTTCAATGTCAATCGCCTCCCTCGTTTATTGTATCCGACTCTTACTTCGCAATGAAGCTTACGTATGCAATGTTCGGCCTAGGTAAACCATGTGTTTTGCCGAATAAGGAAATAATCAGTAATGCAGCTCATAAGCAAATGCACCGTATGTGTCTGCCAATTATTGCTCTGCTGCCAAAGTGCCAATTCAGTATTAAGTAGACGGAGCCAAATGGCTCCAAGTTATAAATACATTTGGGTAAATAAACTGGGCCTAGCTTGTGGGTGGGGGTGTTTGTTTGTGTTATGAAATCGATAGACCCCTGTTCTCATTTCGCAGTTCAATGAAAAACAAAAAAAACTCCAAAGAAATGAACATATTCAGTGTTGTTTCTCTTGCTCGGTGTTCACAAAGAAAGCGAGGGCAAATCCCAATTGCCCGAGACATTTCTTTTCTTCCACAAAATATCCACAAAGGGGGTTTTCTTTTTATGGAGATTCGCCGGCTGTTTCAACACAAAATAAACCAGACACTGCATTTTTCCTTTCGCCGCAATTGAAAAGAGGGACTTCGCCTCCAGATTTGCAGATTGCACATTTTTCAAAGACGCCGGCCCCGGCAAAAATAAATAGATGGGCTGTTTGTCAACACGCAGTCAATATTGCTTATTTTGGTTTTCACGTTCACCAACAATAAATTTAATCAGGTGTTTTGAGTCCGATACGCAATCTTGCAAATCTCTTGCCTTTAATGTGCAAAATTAGTTTTGCCATTCCACCAATAAACAAATTGGCGGAAATAGAACAAAAATAAAAATTATATTTGACCAATTGAACGCCTCTTGTTTTCACACTATTTGCATCAATGGGCATTCGGCCACCACGCGGTAACACCTAATGTTGATTCACAAATTGCGTGGATATGGCAATCGTCTATTCAAACGAACCTGGACGCCCAGCTTTAAACTCGACCGACTCTGTTGTTTCTCTCTCAAAAATGACATTAATGTTGGCCTTTATTTGCCAGCCGCATGGCCAGCATAAATAAAAGCTGCAAGTCCGCTTGGCTTATTCCTGTAGCGTGAAGCTTGATTTTCCAGAGTGTCAAGAGCGCCACGTTCTTTGTAAAGCTAAAAATTGGCAAGCGGCAAAATGCACGACTTGCCAAGACAAATCGAAAAGCGGGACTTTATTTTCCCTTCTCCAGCGTTGGCTGCTGCCAATAGGCCAGCTTGCTCGAAATGAAGGACAGGGATCGTCACCTTTTATTGAAAACGACAAATCGATTTACGCCAGAAAAACGTGAGCCCGAGCGAAATTAACTGGCCGAATATCTGGACAGACAATGCAATTGATCACGTACTTGATTCCAAAACACTTGGATTAACGTGATCTGTAAATTTTTGCAATCAGCGATCAGCACACGCTTGCCATCCTCTGGTCTCTCAAACGAGGCGTCAAGCGCTGGCTACTACTGGGAAATCTCTCCTTTTGCAAATATCGCTCCGATAACTCATTTTTATTCAAAATGGTCAGTAACACGAACCGAAAACTAGAGCTCTACGCCATATTGGAAGACAGACAGACAGAGGATGGGAATGGATACACGATGGATTCGAATTTTTTGGTTGGATTGACGGGTTGCGGTAGTCATATACGCGAATCCATCAACCGAGATGCCTGTATAAAGCGAGCAGCTGAATCAGGCGATGGATGCAGCAGCTTTGAAGAGGCGTTTTTGAGTTCTCACCATTGCAAATTCAAAACTTGCAAGGGGATTAAAGACCTGCCAATTCGCAAAGCTGCAGCACAGTTTTCTGAACTCGCGTGTCGTTATTGACACTAGCGCAGCTCTACAATCTAGCTGGCTGTGCGAATTCAACAACGGTCAAAGAAACTCTCCATTTACCATTCCATTCTCTCTTTCCTGCGCTTCAGCTCTCCGAGTGAGCAACACTCGGTGGAGAGCTGCAATGTACCTCAAACGGGGCAATTGAACAAAACAAAATACTAACAACGATGTTTTAATATGCTGTGTAGTCCAAGGGTACCACTAGTTTTGGTAAGCGCCACACCAAGACGCACTCGATGTGCCGCCGTTGCGGTAACCGTGCGTACCACAACCAGAAGAAGACCTGCGCGCAGTGCGGGTATCCTTCGGCCAAGATCCGCTCGTTCAACTGGGGCATGAAGGCCAAGCGCAGAAAGACCACTGGTACCGGTCGCATGCGTTACTTGAAGACCGTCAACGTCCGTTTCAAGAACGGTTTCCGCGAGGGCGTCAAGGCTACCAAGTCCGAGTAGACTAAAAGGAGGAAAGTAGCGGTTCTTTTTTCTTTTTCAAAGTATGAATAAGGATGAATTTCCGATTTATTGATGAGATTGGTGTTTAGAGTCATTGTTGGTAGCGTGGTGCTGCTCTTTGCGCAGCTCCTGTGTTATGGCGACGAGGGCGCTTGGGTTGACGCCCTGGCGCAGCAGGCTCATGGCGATTGATATTTGCTGCTTTGTCAGTCCAGCGCCGATTTCTGTGGCCAGCTGCCCGAGAACTACAAAGTTGGCCAGTTAGCGCGTGGATTCGTCAGCAGTTCAATTAGCGGGTTTGAAAGTCTAGGTTTTACCTTCAAGCGAGTCTGTGTCACGAAGGCTCATTTCAACTATACAGCACAATATACAAATGTATTACAACGAGCTAGAAAACGAGTTGAAATAAACATTGAGCTTTAGCCGAGGGTGATTATGACCACAACAAACGATCAAGCGATCAAGTCTCAACAAGCTTTGTGATTTGTTTCTCAGGCTTCATTTTAAAACTCCCCGTGCTTCTTTCTTCTTCCATGCCCTTTTTGCCTTTCTTGCCAAGCGTTACAACCCTCCTTCTTACTCACTTGCATTCAGAGATAAAAACATCCCCTACTAGTTGTTAAAATAAATAGACACGGTATTCTGTGTGTTACTGCCAAACAGAAACGGTATATTTTCTTTGGTACTTGACGAAAAAGACACTAGGCAGTAACGTCAAAGTATCCACGAGGTATGAGCAACAGCGGAACGTTGGATAGTACCTCTGTCGGTACCAGTGGCAAGCCAGTTGCCGTGGAAGCCATTGGTGAGCGCCTGCGTGCGCTGCGCACAAAGCTGGTAAGTTGCCAAAGTCTGAGCTTGCAATTGATATAATAGTGTTTTGTGTGCTATTGCGGTATTGTAGCTGCTGTTTTATCATACTATTAAACAAGTGACGTATTGTGTAGGAGGCAGCTGGAAGTACAGGTGATGAGGGAAATGTGCTGCGTGCGGTGGCAAAGGAGCTGGATGATCTGAGCATATTGGCAGGAGCTGATGAGGCTGAGGAGCGGGGCAGGCGAGCGGCACTGGACGCAGAGGCTGAGGTGCATCAGCAGACGCTGCGGCTGGCGTATGTGGCAACTCAGGAGTTCACCAGCAAATGTACAACCGAGGAGCGGTCCAAAGTGAGCAGCTTCTATTGCATGTTGGTTTCTGGAGTCGGCAAGAGAGAGGACGAGAAGCTGGCGCTGGGGGCAACCGAAATTGCGCAGCATTTGCGACTGTTTGCTGCAGGTAACGCGTCGCAGATTCCGGGGCTGGGGCTTAGCTATGCTGAGATAGCGAGTATTGTAGATAGAGTGGTAGGGTCAGACGCAGCGCCAGCACCTTTATCTGCACAGACGGTACATGCACCAAAGATTGCTGCGCTGACCGTGGATCCTGGAACAGCGCGGGCAGAAGACAGTGAGTTTCGTATGCAGGTGGTCGTGCCGCCGGGCGGGTTGTCGTTCATTGCATCGGCAGAGGTTGTGAATGGGCTGGACGAGGTCAAGGATGTGCCTGTGCCGACAGAGCCAGTAGGTCTGACGCAGCCAGAAACTCCGATTGAACAGGTTGCAACCACGGCAGCGGCAGCTTCAGAGCCAGCTGAGCAGGACGAGGTTGTGGCAGCAGTAACGGAAGTTGCACCGACAGAGCAGGCGGATGGCTCCACGGCGATGATGATGCCAGTGGCAGCCGACCACACAGGGATGGGAGGTCCAGTTCCTGCAGGGTTCGCAGGGTTTGGAGTGCCGCCGGGTGGAGCCAACAACTGGGCAGCGACGACGGGAGCGATGTCGGCGGCAGCATTCGGGATGATGCCGCTGCCGTATCCGCCACATTTGGCAATGCAGTGCGGGTACCTTGGACCACACATGTACGGAATGCCTGGAGCGGTGTCAAATGGGACGTCGTCGAACGGATCGCCAGCGGTGGCAGAGGCAGCTGTGATGGTCTCGAGCGAGATGTGGGCAGCGGGCAAGGCAGGTCCCGAAGTGCTAATGGCACACGCTGATTATCCGCCGCCGCAGCCGATGGTGGCAGGTTACTCGGTAAGCGCGCCGTTTATGTATCCACACATGGACGCATCAAATCTGTCAACGGCCGCAACGGGAGGGTCAGAGAACACAGGGTCAGTGCATTCGGTGGAGTCGGCGTCGAGCCGGCAGGGACCCGAGTATCCAGCGTCGGCGCAGTACATGTGGCCACAGCAGGACAGCAAGCAGGCGTATGGCTACCCCCAGCAACCGCCACAGGCACAGACATCGCATCATCAACAGCAACCGCCGCAGGCGTCACAGCATCAACATCAACCCCATTCACAGCAGAACGTCCAAGGGTACCGGCGGCGGGGATCGGGAAGCAACAGCAGCGGATCAAATCAGCGGGACCGGCGGGGAGATAATGGGTATCATCGGCAGCGGTGGCACCACAATCAAAACTATAGCCGCCAGCAGCAGCCGCAGCATCAACAGCAGCACGGTGGGTCGGTGGGTATGCCAGCGCACAGCAGTGGCCAGGATACCGTTGCATACGGAAATACGCCAACATGGCAGCAACAGCAATAGCTTTTTGCACATTTCAGCTTGTTAACTGAAACGAAATATACAAAAAATAATAGTCTAATTGTTATATGTGCGGCGTGGTGCCCCCAATTGAGTGGCCAATATAATTTACTTTATATCAGCAGTCGACAAACTAGTTGATTAAATGCTAGTTGTGAGCCGCATATAAGGAACATGATGGCTCTACATTTTTTAATCTCTTTCTCTTGTGTATAAATTTCATATCTCTTAAATACTAACAAATTATACATGTTGGTTTATTGTGACTATCATAACTCTTACACATATTCAAGAAGGTACGGAGAGCCACTGAACCCAGTTGTCTTGGCGGAGCAGACTGGCAGCCAAATCTCTTAAAGCTACTCCACACGCATTGACGGGAGATCCAGGAAGGTTGAACAAAAAGCAGTCATCAATAATGAGCTGGATGTCGGCCACAAAATCTGCCACGCACTTGTACGCGCGCTTGGCGAGACGTTTCTGAATAGTGCTGAGATCCATCGGGTTCTTGACGATGTCAAAGTACGTAGGCACGCCAAGCGCAACCGGATCGACGGGACGCACAAACGGCCACGCAGACTCGTCGCGCTTAAGCCGAGCAAGAATAGAGCGGGCACGGTCCACAGCCGCGTCGTCCATGGGCAAATCTGGCGGTATGCCGCCCATAGGGCCGTGCATTTGCTGCGCCCACACGCGCTCAAACACAAGCTGCAGAGCACGTCCCTGTGCGTGCACAAACGTGTCTGGCGGGTTGAACAAGAAACAGTTGTCGAGCACCAACATCACGTCGTCGCGGAACTGATCGGGAGACGTGTAGTGACTGCGGTCGAGTCGTTTGCGGATCGTGCCTAGGTCCATTGGGTTTTTGACAATGTCAAAGTACGTTGGAACGCCTTGCTTGACAGGGTCAACGGGCGCCATAAACTCAAGTGCTGATGGCTGCGCTTGCAGCTGCTGCAGCACGCGTCGGCATGCGAGCCGCCAGTCGCCTTCGGTGACTTGTGCGTGGTCGTCCAGATACGCCATGATTGCGTCGGGGTCGTCCAGCTCGTCTGCGCCGCTTGGTTTGGCTTTGGCTTTGTTCTTTGAAGCACGCCTGGCCTTTTTCGCTTCGCTTGTAGGCGTATCGCCCGCACGCTTGGCCTTTGCTTCGCCTGAGTTTTTCGTATCACTTGCCTTTTTCGCATCGCCTGCCTGCTTAACTTCACCTGTTCCAATATGCGTGTCGGCCAGCTCTCTTGACAGCCCACACTTGTCCCACTCGGCGATAAACACCGACTCTACGTCCTTGCCCATATTGTATACGGGCGTTTGCGGCGGGTTAAACAACGAACAGTTGCTAAACACCAACCGCACATCGCGCTCAACGTCACTCACCCGCGCGTACGCATTGGCGTCTAGCCGCTGTCGAATGGTTCCCAGATCCATTGGCTCCTGCACAATGTCGTAGTACGTTGGACATCCGTCGCGCACTACGTCCACAGGCACCATGAATGGAAACGCTGATGGATGGCGACCCAGCTTGCGCAGCACACGGTGCACGGCTTTGCGCTGGTCCGAGGTCAGCCCAGTCGCTTCTGGGGCGGGCTTTGCAGGTGCAGGTTTTGCCTTGGGAGTACGTGGCTTTGCTTTTGATGGAGCTTTGGGTGATTTAAGCTCGGGCCCTGGGACTGGAACTGCAGGAGTCTTCGGGGCTGTTAAAGATACTTGAGTTGCAGAAGGTATTTGAGCTGCACCAGATACTTGGCTTACACGAGGTACCTGGCCCGCAGGAGGCTCAGCGGGCACATGAGCCAGTGGCGACGAGATGCGGGGCAGAGTTGATACGGACGGAGACCTAGGCTTGGCAAGCTTGAGCTTGAGCTTAACCCTCACAGGCGGATCCACGCCCTCAGGCTTCGTCTCTGCAAGCGGCTCATACGCCGGCGAGTTCATCCGCTCGTCTTCCACAACCAGGGCCGGCGGACGCGTGCCAGCAATCTGCGGCAGCAACGCAAACGAGTCATCAATATCCAGCGGCTCGTCGGCCACGGCCAGAGCCAGCGGCGTATCGTCGCTACCGCTAGACGCATTGCGCACATGGAGTTTATTGCGGTTGCGAGAGCGCGCGCCCATCTTGATCTTCAGTTTCTTGCGCTGGCCGGCTGTGGGCGGCGGCACTGATGAGTCCACGACCTGGTACACGAGCATGTGCAATAGACCCAGCAACCGGCGTGCATGAGCGGCCAGTGCCGAATCGTGGACGGCCGAAGCCATGATTGTTTGCAGCTCGCGTGAGTCGCCCAACGAGTCGATAAACGACTCAAGACCGCCAACCAGGCGTGCGTCTGTGTCAATGTGTTCTGGCGCACCGCCCTGCTTCTGCTGCTGCTCTTGGAACAGCAAACTGCTGTGTTGCTTTCCATATGCCATGGCGCGCACCACAGTCAGCGCCAGCACAAATCGCGCCGCAGTCTCGGATACGCGGCCGCCGCGCTCATCGCTGGCCACAGCGGCAAAATAGCGTGCAGCACGTGCATCGCCTAAGCCCCAGTGCAGCATAAGCGCACCCACTGCATGCTCCCGTACCGCCACGCCAGCCTGTGCATCGGCCATTGCGCAGAACAAAAGCGGGTTGAACAGCGCATGCGTACGCTGCACCACCGACAGCCGCGTCAAGGCATCCAGACAGGCACACGTAACGACACTGTGAGGCGACGGCACCAAAGCATCAGCGCGCCGCAGTCGCTCAATCTCAAACAGCACTGCATCGTCGGCACCCACAGCACGCTCGGCAAACTGTTTGCTGGCGACAACGCAATTGGCTAGCATGCGCACAAGCGCAGCCAAAAAGCGAGCATCCGAAAACACATTCTCCGAGTTGTCGTTGTAGCGCGCTGTGGCCAACAGCAGACGCCGCGCAGGCAGCGGAGCCTCGCCGTGGCGGTCGCGCACATTCGACAGGGCAGCGGCCACAGCCAACTGCGTGAAATACTCGCCAATGTTTGCAAAGTTGTTGGGCCGCGGCAGCCGTGGAGCTGAAATGTCTTCGGCGTCGGCGCGGTCTTCGCCAGCACGCGGCGGCAGGCAGAAGCGACGCTTGTAGATTTTGGCCAGATGGTGCAGGCCGATCCACGCCAGCTCCGGCGTCGCCAACCGCGCCAGAGCCAGCGCAGCGTCGGCACGCACTCTGTAAAATACACGCGCATCCATCACCGTGCGCATCAGCGTGGTGGCAGCAGCAGCCGACGGCAGATGCTGGAGGGCGTCGACAGCGTCAAGCTGCGCAACCACGTCACGGTCCTTTTGCAGCTGCGCAGCCCACATAAAGTCAGGCTGCTCAAAGTGCATAACACAGGCCCACTCCAAGTCAGAGTCCATCCGGATCCACTCGAACGTAGCGCTGGCCAAACTTTCTTCGTCGTCTTCGCCCCACTCGACCACGCGCCAATCGCGCTTCTCGGCAGCATTTTCAGCACCAAACAGCGCAATGTTCGAGTCGTCTTCGTCGTCCAGCCCCAGCACTTCGGCGTTGATGTTCAGCTCTTCGGCAGCAGCGGCCATTTGGCGCATGTGGAAGCGTCGCGTGCTGCGCCGAATGCGCTTGTACTTTGTGTTGAACTGCACTTCGAACCGCCCGACATGTTCGCGTCGGATATCCAGAACGTGTTCATATGGCGTCCCGTCGGCTTCGCGAATGCGTGCTGTCATCTGGCCGGCAAACAGCTGCGCACGGGCCCACGGTGCTGTTGCGCGCGCATTGGTTGATTCCTGGTGCAGAGTGATCTCCACAGCCAGCTTCTTGCGGTTGAACGCGTAGCCAACGTGGAACACAGGACATCCGCTGGCAAACACCCACTGCGCAGCAAACGCGCTGGCGTCGACACCGCTGACGCGTCGGCATGTGCGCAGAAAGCCCGCAGTGTCAACTGCTGCACCGCCAGTTGCAGCCACCAGCACGCCTGGCACTACACGCTGCAGCCCGACAGACACGCCGCCCTTGACCATTCGTCGATCAAGCATGTACAGCACCACTGGCGCTTTGACTTCGGCAAATGCAGCCTCGCCAGCTTCCCACGGACCCTGTTCCGGGTAGCTCAGCGGCTTCTGGTTGACATCTGCGTGGCACATGCGGGCCATGTCGCGCTTCAGGCGGTACCGCTGCTCGTTGGCGCCCAGGTGGTGGCGCACAAACTGGGCAGCCATAAAGCCAGCCAGACCGGCCACCAGCCATTGGTCGCCCCACGCCGCAGCGCCGACAAAGGCACCGAACCACTGGCGTGCCACGGCCAGCCCCAGCACTCGCCGTGCCTCATATGCTGCCTCGATCTCGCGCGACCCGTGCAGCACATCGGTGCCGACCAGAGTCAGAGCAGCACACGTGACAACCCCTGCCAGCCCTTCAACAAACACTACTTTGTATGTGGCATATGGATATGCTCCAAACTCGCGCGCATAAAACTCCAGGGCCTCCGGCACCACAGCGCATGTCGCCTGCGCATCGGCAGCACGTCCGCCCGGAGCAAAGGCAAAGACACCGCCAGCAGCCTCAGCGCCTGCACCGCCCAGTGCACATGCGCCGGTCAACGGCCCTGCGGCAAAGCCCAGAGTACACGCCGCAGTGGCGGTGGACACAATGTACCGCACAACTCGGCGTGCAACATCGTGCGGGTGCGGCACCACCGAGCTCAGCTCGCCTGAAGCTACTGCAGTCACAGCTTCGCCGCCCACGCTGGCTGGCACTACGAAGAACAGATCCCACGTGGACCGCTCGCCCATATCGTCCAGACATGGAACCCAGCGGCGCGCACTGCTTGGATTTACGTGAGTCTCTGTATACACAATACCACCGCGAAACACCAGGCCAGACTGCGGCCGCACAACGTAATACTCAATGCGCACTTTGAGAGAGCCTGTTTGGCCCTGCGGCACAGTGATCTCCAAGTCGCCCTCATCGTGCAGCGTATCATCGCCTGTCCGCAGCAGTTTGTGCACCAGCTGTCTCCGGGTCTTTACCTGCTGCCGTCGGAACTCTGCCGTCTGTCCATTTACCCACACGCTGCGCACAACTATTATTGCCATAATTTAGCCACCTTGACTCACGGCACACTAGAAACACTGCGTTCTCTTACCTGGCCGCTCGCAGTGCAAACGTATTGTCCCAAGGCTAGATACCCGCGGCTCGATGGACAACTCTGTTATGCCACGCACCAGTTGGCGCTCAAAGTCAATGTCGAGCGTGACCAGCTGGTGGGTCACCCCAAAGTCAGACATTTCGGGGTAGTTGTTATACACGCTCAAAATACAAAATATAAATAAAGATTTAGAGTTGGGTTATTTTTTAGATTTGATTACGGATTGCTATTTATCTATTCCAGACACTAAAATGTACAAGTAATGGGAGAATTGTCACGTGGCAATATTATTTTTGTTTTATGCAACAGTGCAGCTGGGATAAACAAAACAGCAAGTCAAAACCAATGGTGCATATATTACCAATTTTTAGTTCCTACGCGTGCATTAATTCTGCTGTATTTACAAGACGGCACAATTCTAAAAAGTTTGCAGCTGTTAATTTACACTTTGAAAAGAATATAAAAATCACGACAGATGAATACTCAGCTCGTCCATCGAGTTCATACGCTGCAACGGCTGCTGCATGGCGGCCGAAAACGCTGCAAACGAGTTTGGCACAGGCGACGGCACAGCATTTGCCCGATTACGAGCAGCCGACGCCGTGCGCTTGCACGTCGGGCCCTTTGACGTATGGCGGCTCAGTGCGTCAGCTCGCGCAAAGCCGCGGCCACAAAACTGGCACAAGAACGGCCGAGCGCCCGTATGGATCTTCTTGTGACGCTTCAAGTCGTGGTTACGGCTGAACCGCTGCTCGCAAATATCACACTGATATGGACGCTCATCGGTATGTGTGCGCTCGTGAGATTTGAGGTTGTATTTGCGCGTAAACGACTTGTCGCAGCCGGAATGCGGGCACCGGATCTCCGAGCAGCTGCTCTCGCCGTTCACAGACTTGTCGCAGTGCGCGGTGCACGGCTTGGCACTCGACTTGCGCTTTTTGGTCGGCGTGTCAGTTTTGCGGCCTCGGCGCTTGGGCGTGGACGGCGATGAGCCCATGGCTTTGGCGTCCAGCAGCATGTGCTCCATGGTATGGTTCATGCTATGGCCCATGTGCCCTGATATGTCGGCCGGGTTGATCGACGCCATGCTCGACGCGTCGCCCACATCACTTGGCTTGACGTCCATTGCGCAGAACGTGTGCATCGGGTACAGCGCACTGCTGGCCAGCTCGCTCAGCCCAGCCACTGCCGGCACATTTCCTGTGTTTGCCGCTGTGCCCACATACGCGCCAAACCCATCGATATGCACATTTACATCAAAGTTGTGCGACGATTTGCGCGTACGCGCATCGCGATCGTCCTCATCCTCCGAGCACTGCGCCGTCAATGGCGGCGTGTCGGCCACCGCGAACCGGCTCGGCAGCCCCAGCGTCCCGTTGCCCAGCCGCAGCGCCATGCTCGGACGAGCCGTGCTCGGACTGCCATGCTGAGCCGGCGCCATCGGCTTCAGTCCCCTGTACGCATCCATCGACAGCCCAGTGTACGCATCCATCGGATGCAATCCACTGTACGCATCAGCCATGGTTGGCGACTGCATGTCAAACGCCAGCGCGCTCTTGTCAAACGCCGACGACGTCAACGGAGCCATGCGCCGTCCCGAAAAGGCAGTACCAGGCGCTGCTTCGTTTACCGAGAAAACGTGCTCGTAGCGGAACGTCTGCCCCGCCTCGGGCAGCGTCGACGACACGCTGCGCACTGCCCCGTGGCTCATACTGCTTGTGCTACTGCTCGGCACAGCTTCGCCCCCCAGCAAATCAGTTGAATCCAGAACTGACTTGCGCCGGTACCGGTGCTCCGTCGTGCCGTTGTGCTGCCGCACCCGCCGCACGCCCTTCATATTCATTGACGGAGACGCTGCGCCCATCACCGCTGCCGCAACTGCCGCCGCCGACGACGCGTTAAATGCTTCACTTGAAAACTCAAGCACGTCGGCTGGCGCTGAGTTTACTGTTGGCAGCTGCGCCTGCGTGCTGCCCATCGACGAGAGCAACGGCATGTTCATCGACGGTGTCATTGCAATGTCGTTGTGTGTCGACCGTGCCATCGACATGTCGAGATGCGACGATGAGAACGACACGCCTGAAATTGGCGTCGGCACCAGTCCGTTTGCCATCGAGTTGTACCCGTGCATGTTCTCAAACTGGCCCTGCCCAAACATTCCCAGTCCGTGCGGATCCAACAGCACCGACCCGATCGTATCGCGCGGCTGTGACGAGTACCCAAGCGACAAATCTACCAGGCGAAACATATGTTTAGATATACGCAATAATTGTTTGGAAGAGGATGGTCTATAAAAGGAGGGATTTGGTCTATAAAATAGGAGGAAACTGACGGTGCTAAAAGTCGGATGAAAAAGTAGGGAGGGAAAATAACCATCTTTTAACATCTGCAATGGGCCGCCCAAGCGCCCATGAGACAATGCTTGCAGAGCATAACACTATCCGAGCCTCCGTTGACCCTCAAGCAAATAATGACCTCCCAAATGCGCATTCAATAACTGCTACGTTTGAGGAAAAAGACATGGAGTTTAAACTTGCTCCGTTGTGCGTTTGGATAACAAATATGCTAAATGTGGATAGCAGAACACCTGTTTTGAAATCCTCCAAAGCAATTAAAGTATAGCCTGCAGCTCTCACTACGGCGGGTTTCTGTAATCGTATAAACTCGTAGATCCACACTATATCGGCTCAGGTCCAACCAAGTTCCATGCAACCCACCCTAACACAGGATTCGCAATGTCTGCTCACTCAAAAAAATAAAACCCCCCTTGCATGCACCTCCAGCGTCAAGGATACTGGACAGCTGCACTGGATATTTTCCAGTGTTTGGAAAGGGGGGAAAAGAAAATTATGAAAAGGAACAGTTCGGCTCTTGACAAAAGGGGAGTTTGCCAAATACGACAATTAATGGACGCCAAGGATAATAAAAGGAGGGACACGTTCGGCAGAAAAAAAGAGAAACTTACCAAATGACGATACTCCAGGCGAGTATGCGGGCGCCGACGCTGTAGATGGTGCCGAAAACGGCGAGTACGACGGCGAAAGCGACGCCATTGGCGCCAATCCATGTGCGCTCAGCGCCGAGCACTCGCCGTATGGCGCGCACCCGTCTAATGCTCCGTCCAACGCCAGCCCGCTTATTTGCTGCACGCTCTGCGACTCTGCACTCGAGTACAAACCGGTGTTTACAGACGGCGTTATATTGCCGTCCGTGCCGTTCATCGGATACAGCCCGCCCGCTGTATGGTGGCGGTAAATGCCAGCCGTAGAGTCCATTTGTTTTGCAGTAGCACAAAAGAACAGTATGAGAATAGGGGAAACTATGAAAAAGCGAGTATTTTAGACTGCAAGTAACTTGTAAATCCAACGATAACTAGGGAATCACGCAAGTGTTTTTTTAAATGGATATACAAGGGATAAGAATATAATGTCCAACCGACGAGGAGTAAAAGCTAGAGACAGCAGCCGAGCCCGATATATTTAAACTAGTGGCTGGTCTCTCTCCCCCTCGTTATATACTGAACCCAGGGCACTTTTTGCGCCCCTGTTGCTCCCGCTGCACATGCAAAAAGTAGCGGGTACAAAAAAAGCACCTCGCAAAAAACCCAAACATAAAAATGCCATTTTGCACCCTTTTCGTCAAACAAGGGGGTGTAACACCCCCGACTTGTTCTTCAAATGTGGGCACTTTCTTTTTTTTTTGCACAATATGGATTCTGCTCCAATTGGCCTGGAAAATAATGGCCCGTCTTCAAAACATGCATTCATACGTGCAGCGTTGTTGCCATAAATGGACCAAGAGAAAAATGCTTGTTGAATGCGACTTTTGAGATGAGAAATGTAGTGGGGGTGGTCGCGACACTGGTTACGTGGACAGGCAAGTCGATATGGCCCGCATGTTGCGACTGAATGCATGGCTCCGTACAATGCCGAAAACACATATTTTTTTGTTGTTGCCAACTCGATATTCACTGCTTGTTCGTCAAATCGGTCCAATACGTTGCATTAATAGCTCATTTATTTTTCTCACTCGCAAGTGCTCCGCTCATCCGTTGCGTTGCCTTTGCGTCTTGGCGGAGAAACAACGGGTGGGAACAAAGAACAGCACGAGGGATCTGAGCGATCTGACTCGTTTGCAGCTCAATCGGCTCGAGCAACACATTAAAACAATATTCTCGAGTTGCCAAAGATATGACAAAAATAACTGCCCTGAATTAGCTGGCCCGGACCCGCTGGCAAGGAGACCACTTTTTGAAGCCAAGAAAGCGCAACCCCAAACACACATGCACTGCACGATGGCCAGCGTGCTCTGTTTTGCATTTGGTACTGAGCCGGAGCTTTAGATTGGATTGGGCCAGTTCCGCAGCTCTGCTCCATGCGTACAAAAATGCGGTCTTTTTTCTTTAACTGCCGACATTAATTTGACGTTCCATTTTTCTTTGTGTTTGGCCGAGTCTTTGGAGATTTCTTGGCACAGGAAAACCTGACCCAAGTGCCCGGTAAATCAATACCGTGCTTTTGCGTCACACGAAAAGACATGTGGTGAGAAATGGCAAAACATAATATACAACAGCATGGCAGAACTATTTCCAATACTTGCATGCTGCAGTTTGTTTAGTTTGGTACCAAGTGCTTTACTCGAAATCAACCACCGGGGGTTTCATTAGCGCACAAGTTGCAGTTCCATACCCGAAACTTTGTTTAACATAATGCGCGCTTCTTCCTCTTTTTCTCTGCTCAGACACGAAGCAAACCTCTGAATGTTTACCACGTGCTGGTTATTGTTTTTAACTGATCCCCAATCCAGTGCATCCCGTGACAATTGTGCTGCGCAAATGCATGTATTATTTCTTTTCCTCGATGCTTATTTCAATAATGGCAGGCATTGTGCAGCAAAAGGCTCCCTGAATTCCCTAACCAACAGCAGAGTAAGGTTATTCAAAAACATTACCGCCGAGAGTCGGTTTAGCGATAAAGGTAAATTGCTCCAAGGGATCTACATGGAAGCTACACATTAATGCAACTTTTATCCACGAGTTCTTCCTTGTAGAAACCAAAACGATTTGCATCGTGTTTGGAAACCGTAATTAACAGATTATTTAATGCTCAAACCTCTTCACAGTGACTTGAAACTCCCCAACCTTCTCTAATAATTAGGAGCCCATGCGTGACTGAATAAACATATGCCATGCATGTTGCCAATTTATCCTAATTTGCCATCCAACACCATTCGATTGTACGACAAGTTGATTTTTCGCATTGTACAGCCTGTTTATCCCTCATTTTCGCAAAGAAAAAACCACGTCATGACCGTTTGGACATTCAAAGTCTCGCCCAGTGCTATTCTTGCTCTTCAACCTGGATTTCATTAATGCAGAGATGATTTTGACGCATTCTTTTGATGCATAGTGAAGGAATTTTAAATACACACTGCAAGGGTAAAAAGAATGTAAAAGTGACATTTGGAAATGGAAATGGGAATCGTATTAAGAAAATTGGAAAATAACAACATGAATGGCGTACACAAGTTGAGCGGCATGGATTTTCCTGCACCATGGCAGGGACAGCAAGTTGGGTAATAAACAAAAGACATGTATTTTCTATTACCACGTGTTTGCTAAAAATAAGGATAGAAAGGTAATTACAGTTTGTCACCGCGTGGAATGACAAGTCCAAAATACTTTTGGTCTGTGTATCGTTGTGTGGTGGATACAAACCTACAACCTCTAGATTTAATTGCCGCTATCAAGTTGAAATCAAGCTGTAAACGGCCAACATACCCGTGTCAGTATGTCTATTATTTGCCAAACTGGTCCAAGCTGGCCCAAACTGGTCCAAACCCGTCGCATTTTTACTCAACAAACATGGTCTTACAAACTGGCCATTCCAAACCGTACTGGCAACCATATTACACGCATTGTCAATATTTCTTAAAGAGCACAATAATTGTCAAAACCCCCTCGCTACATTTATCTCCATGCAATTCCAATCAAATGCATCTGCAAACAACCCTTTACGTTCTTGGCGCGTACACTAGCAAAAACCGTGATAATCGGACACTCTAAATAAGAGCCCTAGTGGAGCAAACATAAACCGAATCCCACGGTAAACTGTAAACATTTTGCAACACAAACTTGAAAAACCTGAAATAACGGAAAAACTAGGTGCGAAATAGTGTGCATGCGCAGGTGAATGCACAAAGAACAAAACAAGAAAGCGAGCATTTAATATATCCTGTTTCGGAAAAAAGTGGGTCCAGAAGAGACCACAAATAAACGCGGACAATGCACTTGTTTATTGCAATGCACTGTCTAAAAAGAGAGATGGGAAATTGCAATTCAGTTTCTCTATTTTTTGCTTTGGTTAATAGTGGTGAACCCACAAAACTTGTATTGGAAATTGTCAGTTTTTGCCCGCACCAATTTCCCCTCGTTCTAACAATTGTTGCACAACTCGTGCTTGGCAAACGACAAAATTTAGCTAAACCGCTTTCCCCAACAAACTCGGACTTTCTGGGGAGAAGAGCGCAGGAAATAAAGGACCCACTCAACCCTAAAAGACAAATTGGGATAAAGAGCAAACTTTTTCTTATTCTATTATTTTTCTCACAGCCCGTTGTCTGACATTTTTGTATTGACGTTTGTCTACAAAAAAACCGCATCATTATTTTGTAAAGATAAAAACAAAAAACACTACAACAATATTTCTTTTCACACCTTTTATGTTGCACAATACATAAATAAAAAAACGCCGAGCAACAATATGTGTTCTCAAAGAAGAAAAGAATCGGTTTGTTTATATGTTTTTGCCAGCGGCAGAATTGTTCTTGCCACAGCATTGTTTGAGATGCCAGTCCCGTGCAGTTTACTTCAAAGAAAACACCATAAAGTATGCACAGGAGTTCTTGGATTGCGCTAGTGCATTTAACAAAACCAAGCAAAAGCAAAACGTCGCCACATATGCCACGTAAATGTGGCAAATATAGCATATTTTCACAGTGCAAACATGGGTAGTTGCCATATACAATAAATACCACATATCCAATCTTTTTTTGTTGGGGAACGCACGCAATGTTTGTTTACATCTCAGCACCTTTCTTATTTTTGCAACGCTGCTCCATTCATTGGTGTGAATATAATTACGTGCACTTTTTGCATCCATAAAAAGCCCAAACAATCAACACGCATATTTTTGTGGCAACACGACAAAATCAGCTGTATAGTGTAGTGTGTTTTTGTCCCTGCAAGTAGGGAGCGTATTTACACGTTATGAATCACTTGAAGTGCCGAGCAAAAGAAAGAAATGAGTGAATTGCCGATGCATTTCAGGGCCAAGTTTTGGGCTTTTGCTGGATTTATTTTACGTGAATCAAATCACCCGCAAATCATTTCACAAAATCAACAGTTTGAAGATAAGTATGTAAAATGTTGGTTTTCAATTCTAAATTTCTTTCGAGGGTACATTTTGTTAAAGTGGATTGAGAATGTTTGGCAGTTTGTTCACCACAGCGACGCGGCTGCTCCGCTCTACACCACTAGTGCCGCGTATGGCAACGCCCCTTACACCAAGGTACGCACCAACCCATGCAAAAAAATAATAACAACTACATGCTAAACAAACTTTTGTAGAGTACCAATGGCCCCTGGACTACTGGACCAAGTGCGTTGGCGCACATACGGAAACGAGTACCAGCCGAGCAACTTGCGGCGCAAACGCAAACACGGGTTCCTCAGCCGACTTCGCACAAAAAACGGCCGGCGTCTCTTGGAACGGCGCAAACTCAAGGGCCGCAAGTTCCTCTCCCACTAGATACTTTTTATGCGTTACAATACATGGACCATGCAGAATCACCCACCACCAAACACACTCCATCGAGTTTGCTTTGGATCCAGAGTTTGAGATCCTCGGTGCTTGAGCTCGAGGCTCGCACGGCCACCCCGAGCACGTCGAATGCGCATACTTCGGATACTGACCATTGTACGGACGAGTGGGTTCGCTCGAATGGCCGGATCCGGTTTTGCTTGTGGTCGGACCGGAACGTGTCGGCTATGTGAGCGACGTGAGGACCTAAAATGAGCAAATACGCAAACGCATCAAGTGACTCGAGTCGCGGTCCGCATTCAGGGCCCAGCAACAACGCATCCCGCACGGCCAGCCGCTCCTTATCCCCACTTACAATGGTCACACAGTTGACGCTAAAGTACTTGTCGAACGCCCACCGCTCGCCTCGACTCATCCGTCCACTCGTCATCCAATCAAGCAACACAAGCGATCCACCCTTGTGCATCTTTATCCACTGCCGCTGGTTGTACTTTGCGCCCTCGAAACACGTAACTGGGTCTGGCAACAAACACAAAAACGCTCCATCGTTTACCGTCAGCTCCATCGTCTGGAATGTTTGGTTCGAGTCCAGCGCTGGATTCAGGTTGGGCAGACATGATACAGGCTGTTTGCCCCGCGAGCGATATACTTTGGTCGACCCTTGCGTCAAAAGTAGGAGAGCGCACTTTGTGGCAACGCGCACGCGCACGCGGATCTGGTCGCCGTGCACGATACCGCCGCCATAAGAGAGGATGTAGCTGACGGCAGGCACAAGGGGCGTGCGTGTGCCATCGGCGAGCGTGCAACGAGCGGCGGTTGGCGATATGATTTTAAGCGGATACGCACACGATACTGTTTGGTGTATTCGGCCCGCCAGCATGTGGCAGTCTATGAGGCCCTCTCCAGCCGCCGGCATTTGCTAAAGTACAATATTTTTTAGCTCTGATAAAAAGAAGAAAAGATGGGAATAAAAGAAAAAAGAAATGATTATTCACACTAACCCTGCATCCTCCTCAACAGCCGACCCCTCATCGGCAGCATTACCGCCATCGTCAGACTTATCGCTCTCGCCATCAAGTCCCATGGTAAACTTTTTCTGGCGTTTACGCTCGTTCCAGTTCAAACACCGCGACAAACTCGACATCCAGTCTTGGGTCTGCGACTGCGACGCACACACCGTTGGCAGTGGGTACTTTGACGCCGTAATCTGGATATGATCGCCCCGGCGCAGCTCAATACGATGCCGACCGTCGAACGACGCCCACACAGTGTTACGACTGTCAGGCGGAATTACCACACGGAGCACCATGCTGTCAGGCAACAACATTGGCCGGAACGACAGGGTGTGGGCGCAAATGGGCGTTACCAGAATAGCTGGGATTTCGGGATGCACCAACGATCCGCCGGCGGCCAGCGAATATGCAGTCGAGCCGGTCGGCGTGGCCAAGCACAATCCGTCCGCCTCAACAGTTGTCAAATGCGTGCCGTCTCCGTACAACTCGATCTGCGCCAAATACGGCGACGGCCCGCGGTCCACGACCACCTCGTTCATCACCTGGAACGTGCTGTCGCGCTTCCACACTTTGCGCACCCGGTGCTGATATGCTTTGGGCACATCGCCCCACTCCTCGCCAACAAGCTCAGGCTCCGAGTAATTCTCTTTAGCTGGGCCCACGGTCTCTGTGTCTTTGGCCACAGGGTCTGGGTCCACAGGGTCTGGGTCTTTAACGAAGAGCTTTGGCTTGTCAACGGGCTTTGATCTGTCCTCGCCCTTTTTCCCACTCGATCGCACCGCGTATGCACTGTTTTTCCGCGCCAACCTCCCGCCCCTATTTGCCCGTGCATTGTCTTCGCTATCCGACGCTTCGCTCACACTGCTCTGGTTGGCCGAACTCCGGCTCCTCGCATGCGTACGGCTCGCCCGCCCTTTCGACACTGTCGCCAGCCCCAGCACACTCGTCGCACTGGGCTTGCGCTTCTGCGACCCGCGAGCCCGCCCCGCCTTCATCGAGTTGATCGCCGCCAGCTCACCGTCCGCCCCATACCCTCGCTCATCCCCGCTTTGCAACCCATGTGTGGCGATCTCATGGCTGATCAGCCGATTACAATCAGCCGCCGCAACCAGCACATTCGCATGCTCGGGCGCCGCCTCCTCCGCCAACCGGTACACCGTGCACGTAAACCGCATGCGCAGGTTGATTCGCACGCCCGACCGGAACGCTGAATCAAGCACCCGGCGGGCATGCCGGTGGTCAAACACCGTGAGGAAGCCGAGCGACCCCAAATGGAACGGAATGATCGGCGGCACCGTCGTCTGGAACAGCCACGACGTATAAAGCACTGTGCCGTCTCCGCCCAGCGTCACCACAAAATCGAATATTTCAGGGCTCGAGCTACACAGTTCGGGCGTCCACAGCTGCACATTATCACGAACCCCCGGATGTTTCTGCAGCACACGTTGCATGCCAAAATTGCGGTGCCGCGCAATCCACTCCTCGATATACACGACAGGCGTACCACTGTCGCGCGGGCTCTCGACCAGCCACACCGCCAAATCACGCGTCAAACTCACGAGTGATGTGTCGCCTGGTTTGGTCACAATCATGATACGACGCACATTGCTCATCTGCACGACTGTACGTCCGATCAGCTTGGACACTTCACGCACCGACACGGCTGTTTGCACAAGATCCACTGTCGGCGTGTCAGCCCCGCTGCGCCGGCTCTCGGCCAGTCCACGCTCCATCGTGCGCATCGCTTGCGCTGCTGCTTCGGAATGCCGCTTTCCGGCCTGTGCCAGCTCACGCCGCTTTTGCGCCAACTGTGCTCTGTCCGATCGATGCAAGTCAATTTCGGACTGCGACCGCATGTCGGTGCTTATCCGCGCCCGCGCCAATGATGCCGCCAACTGGCCGTCCACATTGTTTTCCGGCTCGTTGCTCGCCAGTTCCGCGGTCCGCCCCAACGGCTCAATATTATGTGTCAGCTGTTCGCTACTCCGCCCCAACGGTCCCAAATCCTGTCTTATCGGTTCCAAACTCCGCCCAGCTGGCTCCCCGCCAAGTGTCAACGACTCTCGCCTCCCAATTGGCACATCCCGAGCCATGTCTTCCCGCTCCTCCGGCACTCCGGTTATGGTCGCCCGCCGCGTCAAACACGGATGCAACGCACACCGACCCACTCCTGTTTGCCAATTCGATCGTGTGCCATCCGCTGTCTGGATAAATCGCTCGCCACTCGCCTCCGTTGCGCCCATGCTTGTGCTGCTCTCGCTGTTGTGCTCTGCCTGCTCGCTCATTCTCCCCCTCTGTCAATTCGCGCTGTGTCCTTTAAAGGTTAAAACTCTAGCAACGGTTGCGCAAAATAGACACCTTCAATATCTTAAAAATATAAAATAAAAATGCTGTTAAAAGAAAGCACTCTTAAAAGACGAGGCAAAAAAGTGCATTAACACCGCTTAACCTGCGTCTGATCAGCTGCGGCACGTGTAACAGTTTAATAAAAACGCGAAATTTTTTAATTCGATCAAAATGAATAAAAAAGTTAAAACCAGGCTCGATAATCGTGCTACTCCAGCCCTGCCCGGCTTGTTTCCTGCGGCTGCGACCCCCGCCGCCGCTCGTCAAACGCCGGCGACGCAATGATGCTCGCCCGGTGCTTGACCTTATCTGACGCCGGCGCCAGAAGCTCCTTTATCGGCAGCGACTTTGACGGCGTATGCATGCCGTTGCCCTCACTCGTCCGCCCCCGCCCGCCCGTCTGTGACTGCGGCAGCGATGCACGAGACCCAGTCAGCCCTGGCGCAGGCGCTCGCTGCGATACTGGCGCACTGGCATGCATCTCATCGACATCGTCGTCGTAGCTCGGTGCACGCGCACCGTTGACTGTCGCTGCTGGCGACGTATCACATTCCTCGGGAATCGGCGGCGTATCTTCCTGCATCTGCTTCAGCGCCTTCTGCAAAACATCTGCATACGACTGATACTTTATCAGCTCCTGCAATATGTACTGCGCTTTGCGCTCCCAGTTTGAAAATGCACGATGGTGCTGTTGAGTACGCGGGAAAAAGCGCTCGTCGATGCTGCCCTGCACTTTTTTGTGCGCTACCAGCTCCTCCTCCAGATACGCAATGTGATGCATCAACGCCTTGAGCTGCGCTGCCTCGTCCAGATCCGACCGCTGCATCGGATTGTTTGGCGGCGTCCACTCCAAGATCGACGCTCCACGACTGGCTTCACGCTCTTCGGCCACACGCCTCTCATCTGCCGCCACTTCTGCTGCGGTTGGCTCCTCGCCACGCTCTTCACGCGCATCGCGCTCGTCAAAGCGCAGCGTAAAGTCACCGGTGTTGTCCCAGCCGTACTCCATGTTGTACACGCCGCCAATCATGTACGGCGCCTTGGACTCTCGCGCTGCCCAGTAGTTGCACGCTGCCACCCAATCACGCAGCTCAATCTCTGATGCCGTCTGGAACAGATACACGCCACCGCTGGGCAACTGCAACGCAAACACGTGCGGACGCGAGCGCGAGTACCCTGGCGACGGCAGCATATGTGTCATTGTGTGGCGAAGCGAGACCGATCCCAGCTGCAGGGACGTGTCGGTAAGCTCGCGCCCGTCCGGGTGACCGTGGCGCCCATCCATCTTGTACATAGCAACAGTCCCACGGTCCACCGACACGTAACACGTACGCCATGCACGGTGCGATGCCTTCTTGCCGGCACGCTCAAACAGATGCTTACGCACCAGTACACCCGATCTGATGTGCTGATTCTCCAGCGGTGACCGCATGTACGCGGTGTACGCTGGCGATGCTGTGAACCCCATAGACGCAGACGATGGCGACGCACGAACGCCCGCGCCAAAGTTTAGCACCGAAGATCCACCTCGACGTCCAGTGTCTCCCGGACGCAAATCTGGGTGCTGTGGCGGCCGCCCACCCATATTCATCGACGTAATCGATCGCGTACGCTGCACAGCATGAAGTGGCATACTACGCGCCGAACTCGGCCGCCCTGTGCCAGCGGACGAGTGCGAGTCGTAGTCTGCGTACGCCGCGTGCGACCCAGTCTGCATCAGCCGCGAGTGCGCCGTGTCAACTTCAAGCGAGTGCTTGCCATGGGCTAGTGCTACACTTGTCCGCGCACCAAACAGATGGTCATGGCTGACCTGCTGCTGCTGCCGTTGGCGCTCAAGCAAAAGTGTAGCCTGGCGCGCAAACGCTGGCTGTCCCAGAGGCCGGCTCTTGATGCCCGCATACACCTCCTTTAAAATGGTGGTCAGCTCTGCCAGGATTGGCATGCCGTTGGAAGCACCTGAACGAACTGCATTTCCAGTCGACTGTGTCGCACGCCCAACACTGCCGGGTGGCTCATCCATCGACACAGTCCCCGACCGACTGCGGCCGTGAGTGCCGCTGGTGGACACTTTGCGCCGTAGCCGATCAAACGCACGAATCGAAGATGGACTGCTCGAAATTCCCATAGACGGAGTCTGCGTCGCACTGCCTAGCATTGGTGTTGCCGATGCCGAAACAGACCCTGCAGGGCCCATTATGCCATTGGCATTACTGGTGCTGCTGCTCTCAAAGAACGAGAACCGCTTGCCCCGTCCACCCATCAGCCGCACTACATCGCGCGACGATCGCGACACTGTCGTGCCCACCGGCGCAATGTTTAGCGACGCCATCGAGCCAACCAGACTGCGTAGCGTGGATGGCTCAGATGTGCGCATCTGTGGCTCATCGGGTGTCGATGTGAGTGGCGCGTCAGCCAACGACGCCGCATGGCCATGTGCTGAATCAATCGAGCGCTTTGTCAAGTCAAGCTCAGGCAACTGTGGCGGTGGCGACACTAACACTGGTTCATCGTGGCCGGCTACTGCGCTCTGGAACTGTGTAATCGTATCAATCGTGTTGCGTACAAACCGACTGCGTGTCATACGATCCAGGGAGCGTATATCTGCAATATGCAGATCTGTGTTTAGCAGAAGCGTCGAATAAGTTACTGCATGTGCCACGTCGGCTGTCAGCAACCGCGTGTCTGCATTGCACTCTACGTATCGCTGCGCCAGCGCTACCAATAGCCGATCAATAACCTGCGACTCACCGCGCAGATAAATATGCGAACACAACCGCCGCAGGCATTCGTCAATCCGCTGACCGCCAAAATCAAAGTTTGTAATGTAGTAACGCAGGGTCAGCGCATTAAATATCTCGCGCTTGCCCAGCCACTCAGCGTGGTCCACCAGCGCTGGAATGTCGATGCCATGCAAGATTGACGGCTTGTCTGGCTCCGGTCCCAGCTCGCCCGAGTCCTTGCGACTCTGACTTGCGTAGTATCTGCAGTAGTACTCCTCAATGTCGTAGAGGTACCGCCCCATCGCACGGGCCAGCTGAGTGTTGTCGCTGCTCTCGGCAAGTGAGCCGTTACTGGCTGCACCTTCCACGTCGTCGACCATAACTGGCATTTCATTAATCCGGTCGTTGCTCTGATCAAGAATGTCATCGACAGTTGGGTCGCATTCGTTATCATGACCAGCAGACTTGGATCCAGTATCTACGTTATTCAGATCAGCACACATCTGCCCAGAGCTACCCACGCCACCGGCCTCATTCGTCTCCGAGTCCGCAGTATGCGCAGCTTCGTCAAGACTCGCGGCGTTGTTGGCCAGCCGCACACTGAGCTCATTGCGTGCGTCAGCCTCCACCAGCACCCGCGACTGTGACAGCGGAACAATGTCGCTGTCATCATCACTATCGCCAACCGTGTCAACAGCTGCCACTGCCGCTGCGCTGTCGTATTTGAGTGTCGATTCTGCAATGACCGGTGACCCATTGGGAGTCCCAGCGTTTATATCTGCGCCCTGAGTGCGCCCTGACCTCGCGTCGCCGCTCTCAAGCCTCTCGGCTGCCGTTACATGTTCTGTGTCTTCTTGATCGGCGGCGTTCAGCCGGTCGTCAGCCGAGGCCACCGAAAAGAACTCGTCCATCGGCGAGTAGTACTTGGAAGCCCTCTGTTGCGAGTCTATCGATGAGTTGTGCAGCTTGCTGTTGTGCGTACCTACGCTCAGCCCGTCGTGACTGCTGGATGCCGACGCATCAGGGGCAAACGACATTGCTGGTTGATCGCTATGCAGTGTGCTGGTCTGGCCTGACGCAAGCATTGTCGGTACAGCTGAATCAGCGCTATCCAAAGCTTCTGTGCCTGGCGTTTGTGTGAGGGCAGCTGCTGGTCGAAGTAATGGCAACGGTGGTGAGGGTACGGGTGGGGGCACTGAGGGAAGTGCCTTGTTGGTGAACAGATGACTCGACGTTATTGTGCCAAACTTGGTCTCGCTTTGGTTCAGGCGCTTGGTAAAGCCGATGCTCTCTGCAAAGCCGGAAGATGTAGACTGCTGCTTGCGCAGAACGTGGTGCCGCGAGTGCACCGATGCAGTATCAGATATGTCCCTCTACAATTGGAGAGCCTGGGAAACACGTTTGGTGCTTTTTAAGTTCCGCTTGTGTGCAAATAATAGACAAAGCAAAAAGATACACGCGCCCGCACAACCGTAAAATAGAAAGAAAGATAAAAGCTGGCTGTAATTGAGCGCTGGCACTGCAATAAGAAACAAAACAAACGTTGGGATGGCCAGTCCAAGTGCAAGGTTGGCTGGCCCAGGCAGAGGATGGGAGAGCACAGAAGGGAAGGAGGCGTAAACAAATGCAAGGTGCAGAGCGAGGGAGACGACAAAAGCGATGGAGCAAAGAAAAAGAAAGACCAAGCTCCTGTCGCGCAACCGGTCAAATCCAGAGCAGAAACCGCATCTCCCCCTTTTCTAAGAAGGGAGGTCACTTTGCCGGCGTGTCTGCGGACTGCGCTGGCAAACAGGGAGCAAGCAGAGCAGACATTTCGGCCTCACTGTCTGCTTGTGCAGCCAAATAAAGTCATTAAACAATCAATATGCGTGGTCCCCCGTTGAAGAGCCGCGGAAACGCCACTCTTGCGCGCTAAACAGTTGGCCTGAGCTGGACAGTCAGCCAAGACATGGCCAAATATGTCCTGGCTTTGCCTGTGCGGGCCTCTCCACGATGGCCTGGTTGTTCCTCAGATGCAAGATCCGTTGTTGAAATTGAGTCTGCTTACCTTATCTTCTTGGTCCTTGCGCTGCGTCCCGCCCCTGAAAATGCTCCAGAACGACGGCTTGCGCATCTTATTTCCATCGCGCTCGCCTGGCTCCTGAGGTCGCGTCTGCGGCGATTGTGACGGCTGGGTCCACGACGTCCCTACCCGCGGCCGACCCCAACCGCCAGCATCCTGCTGCGATGAACCATTTTGTAATGGCGACATGTTGGCTGGCTGTGTTAAGGCGCTACTGTTTTCAAGCCTGGCGTTACTAGCGCTGCCTTCGCACCGACTAAACCGCTGGCTGCTGTCAACGCTGAGCCGTCCGCCAAAGATGCTGTCAATGAGCCGCTGAGACTCGTCAGACAGTATTACCGAACTTGCTCGGTTGTCAGGTCCAAGCGCGCTGGAGAACTACTGATGCCAGAATGTTCGGTCATAAAAATTCACATTTTGATGCATTAGTAGCAGGTGTGTTTCCGGGTGGACTGGCGATCCCAACAAACAAAAACAGGATTCCACTCATTCATTTGCTAAAGACCGCGTCTTTCCGGAAGAACTCTGGAACCAGACAAAAGTTTAGTGCTAGACCGTCCAGCCACAGTCCAGACCGTCTGCTGGGATTGCAAACAGGTCAACTGAGCATGGCGTTGCACAAAACATACAGGAGGCAGACGCATGTGCCACTGCAAGCCGCTGTTCAAGGAAGCATGGTGCCACATGCGCAGAACAGGTTGTGGCGGCAGATAGAAACAGCAGCAGGAAATCAGACTGCTGGCGTGCAGTGTGAAGGGAAAAAAGGAGCCAGACCGCATTTGGACCTCCGCTGACTCCACGGTTCCAGCGGCCATTCATGCACGCTCGCTTCTTCGGTCTCAGCACATATGGGCTTGTACCAACAGAGCGGTAGCTCTACTAGCACTGTATATATACCTAAAACCAGCACCAACCCTAAACGACAGTCTCTGTTTAAGCTGCTTTTGCAACGAAACACAAGTGTAAACACGCGCTGTGATAATGCAAGGAAAGCCAGCTAAAGACAAGATATCGCTTTAGGTGCACGTCGCGATAAAAGCCCAAACAACGCAAAACGAAAGGATAAAGCGTGCGAAAGCAGAGGGACAAAAAGAAAGGTGGAATAAAAAAGTTTGGTGCTGGAATAGAG
>JANBQT010000018.1:0-44990 GCA_027577315.1 Coemansia sp. RSA 921 | reverse complement strand
AAGGCGCCACGTTAAGGCCGTGGTCTAGTAATAGGCGTGGGTTCGAATCCCACCTTCATCATACTTTTTTGCTGTTTGCGACTGCGTTAGCTGTATTTTTTTGCTGCATTTGGAGTTTATTGATAGTAAAGATTAGAGCTGTTGGTACAGCTGAGCTATGGTCTGCAGATAGCGAGCCTTGGCGATAGGACGCTTTACCTTGAGGGTCGGGGTGAGAATATCGTTTTCGACGGAGAAGGGGTCGGACTCGAGGAATATGTTTTTGGGGATTTCGAATCCCTTGAGGTCATTGGAGCGACCCCACGCATCAACGACAGAGATCATCATTTCAACGACATCTTTGTTTGTGCACAGCTCAGAGTGGGGCTTGCCAGCGAGATGGGATAAGCTATGAGAGGCGGCAATTTCACGTGCCAGAAACTCCTCGTTGGGGACAAGAACGGCGACCAACGCACTTTGCAACGAGTCGCCGTGGACGTAGATCTGGTCAATAAGTGGGCTGTTCGTGTAGATGGTCTCGATGCGTTCGGGCGTCACATACTCGCCTTGCGCGAGCTTGAACATGTTCTTTTTGCGGTCGATTATGACGAGGTTGCCGCACTCGTTGAACATGCCAATGTCGCCCGTAGCGACCCATCCCTCGCTGTCTATAGTTTGGGCGGTCAGCTCGGGCTGTTTGTAGTACTCGGAGAACACCGAATTGCCCTTGACAAAGATCTCGCCGCGTGGATGTGGCAAGTCGTCGACGGTGTATTCCATGTCAGGTACGCTGCGTAGCTTGTACATGCACGCGCCGAGCGGAGGACCTACACTGCCGGCACGCATATCGCCGTTGCACGTAACACCGCTGGGGCCCGTCGTCTCAGTCAACCCATATCCTTCGAGCACGGCCGTCGACAAACTCACACGCAAAAAGTCCAGCACATCGGCTGAAATAGGCGCCGATCCCGAAATAACAAGGCGTAACCGGCCGCCAAACTTTTCTCGCACGGCCTTAAACACCACGCGATCCCACAGCCAATGGTGATTAACATTGTACTTTAGGTTTGAGCGTTTGACGCCGTATGCATAGTTGAACAGCATGCTGGCCACGCCGCCCTTTGCGTTGACTTGCGCCCAGACTTGGTCGTGGATGCGGTTGAAGATACGAGGCACGCCGATGAGCACTGTGGGCTGGAGAGCGCCAATGTCGTCGACTATTTTGCGAATGTCGCCTTGGTTGAAGCCGATGCGCGTGCCTCGACCGGTCATGAGCGAGTGGATTGCGCGTTCGAGGCAGTGCGCCAGGGGCAGCAGCGACAAATGCACGTCGGTGTTGTCGAGCGACGGGAGCATGCCGTGTTTCATGCGCAGGTCGCCCGAGTTGTTGATCGACAGAAAGCACATGTGCGAGAGCACGACGCCTTTGGGCTTGCCGGTCGTTCCGGATGTGTAGCAGATCGTGCATGCGTCGCTGGGCGTGGCTGGCACTTTGGGCAGTTGTGCCAGTCCGTCCTGTGTGCCCAGTGCAATTACGTCGTCGAGCGTAACAAGTCGCGCACCGCTGGGCACCTCGATGTTTGTGTCAGGCAGTTTGCCAAACACTACGACGGCTTTTACGCTCGCCAACTCAGGCCACATTTGGGCAAACCCCGCGAGTTTGTCGGGCGAAATGGTGATGAGCGAGATCTCTGCTTCTTCGGTAATGTGCCGAATGGCCGCAGTGCCCAGGGTATCGTACATGGGTACGGATATTTGCCCGTAAATATATGTTGCGTGCTCAACGAGCGACCATTCGATGCAGTTGCCCGAGAATATGCCGACGCGCGCTTTGGCCCCTGCACCGAGCTTGGTCATGCCCGAGCCAATGCTCGTAGCTGTTTCTTTGACTTGCTTAAACGTCATCCACTCGTACGGCCCCGGCACTTTGTTTGCGTCCAATGGTCGGTATCCAAAACACTGGGCATCTGCGCCTGCCTCGTTCATGCCGCGCAGAAAGTTATCGTGGAGGTTGTTGACGCCCTCCATGTTGCCCACAAGCTTGCCGTCGGGGCAGAGCGCGTCGATGCGCGGCTTCGTCTCGCCCAATATCTCGGGTGCGCCGGGCAGCTCAATCGAATACATTTTGTCCATTGTGGTTTGGAATATATGCCGTTCTATAGAGAAGCAACGAATGTAATAGTTAATATTAGTTTCTGGTGCATATAATCAGAGTGTTCTGATGGACTGGACGTGTGTGTGGATCAACAGCGAATGCATGGTTTTCGTTTCTGCTTATTGCATATGCAGATATGATATGGAAGTGAATATGAGTTGATCAAGTTGGCTGGTGGGACCTCCCATGAAACCAACTAATCAAACTTGTTATCTCAGCGTCAAGAGAAGAGATGGAGAACGACGTGCCAGTTTGTACTCTGTCGTCGAGTAGAGTGACCAGTGTCTTCAAGCAACCAGAACAAACAACTTTACCGTACTTTCAAGTGGAGCCGAAATTACAGAAATCCTACCGTGTGGTTGCACAAGTGAATACAAGCGTACAGCAATAAAAACAAGTGTTGAAAATAAAATAAAAAGTGTGGCAGAGAGAAAGTATGAAGGAATTGTCTTTTTATTCCATTGTTCAGCCATATTTTTGGAAATCAACAGGTTAATGGCTTTTCTGATTCTCACCTGCAATATGCGCCGATTATGTCAAACGACCTGTGAAATGCCCACTCTGCATGCCTGCTCTCGTTGCCCAGGCGGATAGCCTGGTAAAGCTTTGTGCCAGTGCTTTGGGGAATGTGTACCTTGGGATTTGCACAGAATGTGAACAGCCCATGCAAATCCCCGCCATAAACATAAAATAGAGGCTTCTTAATGTGCAATACAACTCGTGCGTTGTTTCTAGCGTTTCGGGTATCAACACCAAATTGTTATTAATGGGAAATATTAAGAGAAGTAATAAGAGACATGCTGGCCAGCATGCATGTTTAAGAAAAAAGGTCATGCAGCTATTGCACCTACAAATGCAACTGCTGCCAACAAGTTAACCAAGCTCTTGGAATGGGCTACCGTAGATACACCCACATTGTGCTGGTGATTATACTCGTCATGTTCATTAGAGCCGCAGTTTTCACTCTTAAAGCACCCAGGATACGCTGGATCCCCCTTGTCCTTGAACCTATCATATCCGTTTACTTTGTCGTCCATATGCTTCAAATCGTGGTTGCTAATCTCTCCCTCGCCCGCACCAGCCAGAATTTGCGCATCCGGGCTAAGGAACTGTTGCAGACCGTAGCCAGGCAGGCCGTAGCCATATGCGCTCATTCCGACTTGCGGGAACCCTTGGCCAGGCACAATGCCTTGGGACCAAAACGCAGCAAACGGGTTCTGGTAGCGCGCATCCATGCCTTCCACAGCAGGCATGTTGCCATACCCCTGTCGTTTCACTTTATTTACAGTACCAACGCTTGCATCAACTGCACTTGCAGCTGCGATTATAGAAAGAATATACTGAAGATGCATAGTTTATTAGTTGTATTGGATGTAAAAGGTGAGATAACAAGAGAAATGTACAGAGCCATACAGAAGAGAAATAGAGCTGTAATAGTTACAAATAGTAGGGTGGTGTTACTGGTGAGAAAGTTTGTTTACAGGAGGTTTTCCCGTTGCGTGCTACGGCAAGGCAGGAAACGCATGGGCATATAGTAGCATTTGCAAACAACTGCATTAGTAAAAGTAACCCGAACCACGTGCCTCTGAAATGCTAGATCTGGTGATTATCGAGAATGTAGATCTGATGAAAGATAGCGGGGCTGTTATTTGAAATCTGTTTTTTTTTGCTTTTTGTTTGAATTCGATAAATCAGGATTATGTTGCGCACAACACTAAGAGGTACGTTAGATTCGCACAGCTAACAAAAGAAGACGCAGTACAAAGGTTGCTAAATTACGAGAATTCAACACTGACTGTAGCAACGCGCCTGGCCGTGCGGCCCTCAGCCCGAGCATATGCAACAGACGGCGGAGCACGGCAGTATGGCAATTTGAAGGACCAGGACCGCATATTCACCAACCTGTACGGACGCCACGACTTTGGGCTCAAAGGCGCTTTGAAGCGCGGCGACTGGCACAAAACAAAAGAAATGGTGCTCAAGGGTGAAGACTGGATCATCAACGAGATGAAAGCCAGTGGCATGCGCGGACGAGGCGGCGCTGGCTTCCCCTCGGGGCTCAAATGGAGCTTTATGGGCAAATCATCCCCTGGCCGCCCGCGCTACTTGGTCATAAACGCTGATGAGGGCGAGCCTGGCACGTGCAAAGACCGCGAGATTATGCGCCATGACCCGCACAAGCTCATCGAGGGATGTTTACTGGCAGGTCGTGCGATGTTTGCCAGCGCGGCGTACATTTATATTCGTGGAGAGTTTTATAATGAGGCGTCAAATCTGCAGCAGGCGATTGATGAGGCATATAAGGCAGGGCTGATTGGAAAAAATGCGTGTGGGTCGGGGTATGACTTTGATGTGTATGTGCATCGCGGGGCGGGAGCCTATATTTGCGGAGAGGAGACGGCGCTGATCGAGTCGCTGGAGGGCAAGCAGGGCAAGCCCCGTCTGAAGCCACCATTCCCGGCCGATACTGGACTGTTTGGGTGTCCGACGACTGTGACCAACGTTGAGACTGTTGCGGCGGCTCCGACTATTCTGCGCCGCGGTGGCTCGTGGTTCGCCAGTTTCGGTGCTCCACGCAACGCTGGCACCAAGCTGTTTGCCATCTCTGGGCATGTCAACAACCCGTGCACTGTCGAAGAAGAAATGTCCATTCCCCTTCGCGAGCTGATTGAGCGTCACTGTGGCGGTGTTCGCGGCGGCTGGGACAACCTATTGGCTATTATTCCTGGTGGCTCATCCGTTCCCCTACTGCCCAAAGACATTTGTTCCACTGTTTTGATGGACTTTGACAGCTTGCGTGATGCTCAATCAGGCCTTGGCACAGCTGCTGTAATCGTAATGGACAAGAGCACGGATGTCGTGCAGGCAATTGCCCGGCTTGCGTCGTTTTACCGCCATGAGTCGTGTGGCCAATGCACGCCATGCCGTGAAGGTTCAAGATGGCTAGACCTTATGATGGCGCGCTTTGTAAAGGGCGATGCGAGCGTAACAGAGATTGACCAGATATTGGAGATTACAAAGGAAATGGAAGGTCACACCATCTGTGCACTTGCGGATGCGGCCGCGTGGCCTGTGCAAGGGCTTATTCGTCATTTTAGACCAGAGCTGGAGAGCCGGTTGCAGGGTGCTAAAATCGGATCGCATGTGCATTCAAATGCAAAGTACCGGCCTGAGCAGACCATTGCTACTGCCTAAGTTTCTATTCTTTTACAATTTTAAATGTCTATCCCTGTTCCTTGTTGTGTGCTAATCGTGTAATTAGAAAAAGTGTATACTGCGTATGACCTGTGGTGCTACAGGTCTATAGCGTGTAATAAAAAACTCGTACCAAACTAAGACTAACTAAAGAACTGAAAAATCAATAGCTGGAGCCATTCAAGTTGCCCAGAACGAGTATATACACCATAAATGCTATATGCTGTGATTATCTAGCATTCAGCAACCCAGATGACATATGGCACGACATAGACAACTTTGCGTAGTAAAAACACATTGCCGTATGCTTATGTTTGCTACCCATTAGCTTGTAATCAAAAGTATTTCCAATTTTTCTCTGCTTAAGGATATTTCTTTTGTGTGCCAACTGTATTTGGTTTTCGAAAAAGGTGTAAAATAACAAAAAGTAAAGTTGACGGCGTGCACGACCACTTTATTTAAATACTTTATGCTAAATATAATAATTGTGCTGTAAATAGAAACCATCTTGCAATGCACCGTTAGTGTTTTAGCTTTTGCCAAAACTTTGGCGCGGGAGGTTTGTTGTCCTCAAGGAATGGTTTCCTAATCGTAATATATTTAACGGCGTCAATGCTCTTTTCAGCACTTGTTCTGTTATCTTTCTTCCACCACGGCATGCTTTAAAATGTATTACTAGTGAATATAAATAAAAAGTAAAATGATAGAGAAGGAAAGACAGAAACAAAAGGTTGGCGTTCCACATTTGCTTTAAAGGGAGCGTCCAAAGAAGCGTTTTGTTTAAAGGGAGACTGTATTTAATATCCAGCAGTCGGCGGGTCATGTGCGCTGACTTGAAACAAGGTCATCCGCACTATAATTATACTGTATTTTCGAAGCGGCTGTCCGGGAAATGGTTAATCTGAAAATTTGCTAGCCGATCTGCAACCTTTCTATTTTGAGCACAATTCAAGTTTTCTTGCCGCGGGGACGAAAACAGGCCCAACGCTGAATGCGTGCTCTATTTTTGTCGCTCAACGTTCCCTTCTATTTTTCTCCAGTTCTATCAAACCGACCTTCTTTCCTTTTCTCTTCAACTCGGTTGTCTTTTACTTTGGTTTACTGCTGTCTATTAATCTCGCACTATTTTCGGTATCCAAGAAGCTGGTACCGCCCTTGTTCTGGACTTTTAACTGCGCCTCACAGCCAACGCTTGGACTTCATTGTGTGTAACAGGTTCGGGCACAAGCGACTAAAAGGCCGGATACGGAACCAAAAGTTCGTGGCGCCAACCAGTACTTTTCCCTGGTTCCTTGTTGGGTAAGTCGTTTGTTTTCCCCTCTTTTGATATTGTCAAAAAAGCAAGCAAAACATAATCGGTTGTTTGTTTTCCGTCATTTTGCAGCAAATAGGACGGGAGTGTGCGGACTATGAGAAAGCGCTGCAGAAACATGTTTGTTTTGTCTCTCTCCACAGAGGCCGGTCTTTTTGTATGCGTCACGTGTAATTTACTAATTATGCAACAGACTGTTTGAGGAGACAGTAGGTAGAGAAGGGGGATGAACAACGGGCGCAAGTCCCAGTACACTGAGCTAGATAGCAATCATTCAGTATCGACAAACATGAACGGACAAGAAGCGGCAGACGGGATGTTTGCTCGCGGCGTAGGGTTTGAGGAGCAAAGCACTCAGGCGCCGCGGCGCGGAACAATGTTTGGCACGCTCAAGGAGGCGGTTGGCGGCCGCATGAGCACACACGAAGGGCGCGACGACCTGGTTGCCCGCAAGGAGAATGCGCAGCTGATGGGCGGCACAGGCGGCGAGGGCAACATGGAGAAAGGCAACCACGAGCACGTTGAGAACGTGGAGATTACGCGCAACCGCAAGCTGTGGGTGTACTTTACGTGGGCCATGACGTTCTGGATGCCTTCAGGGCTGCTGTCGGCATGTGGACGCATGAAGCGGCCAGACGTGCGCATGGCCTGGCGTGAAAAGGTGGCCATCTGCGCGATTATTCTGTTCCTGTGGTTTGTGCTGCTGTTTATTATCATTGGGCTGGGGCTGATTCTGTGTCCCAAAGAGTACGTGTGGACAATGGATGATGTGACCAACATCAATACGGCCAAAAAGTCATACATGGCCAGCCGTGGTGACGTTTACGATATTACGGACTTTATTAAGCAGACGGGACACGGCAATTCGCGTAACCGTGCGCGGCCAGACCAGCTGAGCCGATACGGAGGGTTTGATGCAAACGCATCGTTCCCGATCACGGCACGTGCTGCATGCCCTGACCTGGTGTCAGATACTCGTGACCCAAACTATCTGATTCAGTACCCAGTGTCCGGAGCATCATCCAACATAGACGAGCAGGCGGGTGTGTACTTTAAGCACTCTCCGCAGATGGATCCCCGTTCAGAGGAGCTGGTTAGCCGCGATTTCTACTGGAAGTACTTTCAGCCGACGATGGAAAAGTTCAAGAAAGGCGGCGTGGTGTGGAAGATGGACTGGCTGAACACAATGTACAAGGACCAGTCGATGCAATGGCTGGTGATCAACAAGGAAGTGTTCTATATGCAGCCGTACATTGACGCAATCTCGTACGCAGGCAACACCAACGACACGTACAACTTTTTGGACAGCCGGTTCGAGGCGCTGCTCAACCGCGGCGGATACGGCACGGCAGACATTACCGAGGACTGGAAAGGGCTCAACTGGGACGCAAGTACGATGCAGACAAACTACGACTGCATGCGGCGGCTGTTCTACGTCGGCACTGTTGACAACCGTTCGAGCGTGCGCTGCTTGTTCACCAACTACATGCTGGTGGCATTTGCATGTGTGCTGATGCTGGTTGTGCTGGTAAAGTTCCTGGCTGCGCTGCAGTTTGGCAACAAGTCTCGGCCGTCGCCCCCGGAAAAGTTTGTTATTTGCCAAGTGCCGTGCTACACCGAGGACGAGGAGAGTATTTTGAAGACCATCGAGTCGTTGGCTGGTTTGGAGTATGTGGACAAGCACAAGCTGCTGTTTATCATCTGTGACGGCAACATTGTTGGTTCGGGTAACGAAAAGTCGACGCCGCGCATTGTACTTGATACGCTGGGCGTGGATCCGGAATATGACCCACCGGGTCGTGACTACCTGGCCATTGCCGAGGGCTCGCGTCGCCACAACATCGGAAAGGTGTATTCTGGTCTGTACGATTTCGAAGGCCACGTTGTGCCATTTATGGTAGTAGCTAAGGTCGGTACCCCCGAAGAAGCCAACCGGTCCGGTAACCGTGGAAAGCGTGACTCGCAGATTCTGCTCATGTCCTTCTTCAACAAGGTGCATTTCAACCTGCCGATGACACCGCTTGAGCTTGAGATCTACCACCAGATGCGTCATATAATCGGCGTGCCGCCGCGCAACTACGAGTATCTGCTGCAAGTCGATGCTGACACAGAGGTGATGCCCGATTCGTTGTCGCGACTCGTGTCTGCGTGCACGGGCGACCAGCGTATTGCAGGCATTTGCGGTGAGACGATGCTGGGCAACGAGAGCAAGAGCTGGACTACGATGATGCAAGTTTACGAGTACTTTATCTCGCATCACATGTCCAAGGCGTTCGAGTCGCTGTTCGGTTCAGTTACGTGTTTGCCGGGTTGTTTCAGTATGTTCCGTCTGCGCAGCTCGAACGGCAAGCCATTGTTGATCGCCAAACCTATTGTCGAAGCATACTCTGAGCTGCACGTCGACACGTTGCACAAGAAGAACCTGCTGTCGCTGGGCGAGGATCGGTACTTGACGACGCTGATGATGAAGAATTTCCCAAAGTTCAAGCTAAAGTTTATTCAGGACGCAAAGTGCCGGACTATTGCGCCAGAGAAATGGTCGGTGCTGGTGTCGCAGCGTCGGCGCTGGATCAACTCGACGGTACATAACTTGGCTGAGCTGATGTTTTTGCCCGACATGTGCGGATTCTGTTGCTTCTCGATGCGCTTTGTTGTGTTTTTGGACTTGTTTGGCACACTGACCATGCCGACCACGCTCATATACTTTGCGTATCTTATTTATGCGGCAGTGCGCAACATTGCTGATGTTGGTTACATCTCGTTGATCCTGATCGGTGCTATTTACGGTCTGCAAGCAGTTATCTTTATTCTGCGTCGCGAGTGGCAACACGTCGGATGGATGCTCATTTATCTGTTGGCATACCCTCTCTGGTCGTTTGTACTGCCTGTGTACTCGTTCTGGCACATGGACGATTTCTCTTGGGGTAACACCCGTGTGGTGGTAGGCGACGGAAAGCGCAAGATCATTATCGAGGACGATAAGCCATTCGATCCATCGTCGATTCCGCAGCGCAAGTGGATGGAATACGAGAAAGAACTGGCCGTTGCTGGTGTGTTGAACGCGCCGCCGCCTAATATGAACCCGAACGCTGGGTCGAGCAAAGAAGACGATCGCATGTCGCTGTACAGCAGCCAGTCGGGAGCGCATATGAGTCGGGCCGATAGCTCAATGGCGATTGCGCAGATGCCCGGACATCCTCAGACCATGTACGGAGCGCAAATGGGCAGTCCGCAGTCGATGTACGGGTCACCAGTGGGCACACCGTCCATGTATGGAACACCGCAGATGGGCACATCGTCTATGTACGGGGCGTACGATCCACGCATGTCATCAGCAATGGTGAACCCGCAAATGCTGGCCATGCAACAACAACAGCATGCAAATGTAGGCAGTGTTTACGACAGCCCAATGATGCGGCAATCAACGGCCAGTTCAAACATAATGGCCAACGATCCACGCCTTTCCACCGCCATGTACAACCCACATGCACCACAAATGCAAATGCAGAACGCTCGGATGGGAGTGCCAGAGGCCTGGGCACCTCCGTCAATGTACGCACAGGACCAATCGCAGTACGTACCGATGCACGAAATGGGCTCGCATAGCGGCCGGTCCACGCCTGCGTTCCCGTCCGACGACCAAATAATCGACGCAATTCGTCGTATTTTGGTAAACGCTGATTTGGCCACAACGACCAAGAAAGTCATTCGTGCCCAGCTTGTGCAAGAGTTTGGATGTGACTTGGCGCCCAAAAAAGACTTTATCAGCAAGATTGTGGATCAGATGCTTATTGGCGGCGCATAATTTCATTTCTTTTGAGTTTAACAATGCAGAAATTATATACAGAGTAACCATGTCGTGTGACATCTAGTTTGGTGAATGCTAAATGATTATAGCATTCAATGTGCATTTATTCGTCTCATGTTTATAAAAGACGGTCATGGCTCTATTCCTTTCCTTTGAGAGTTTTTAAACACGCTATCGATCCGTAGCACCACATCCATGTTTATTAATCGTCCAACATATCAGGAGGCGGCGAGTCCAGCATCAACATCGTGGTGTCGGCAGATTCTTCGTCCAGGCTGTTTCCCTCCGTGTCTTGCAACGGGTCATGCAACCGGTCCCGTTCAATGCGGAAATCCCTTGCCAAACTACGTTTCAAGTAATGCGCCAACGGAGTCTTGTGTTTTGCCGCCACCATGCCCACATATTTTTCGGTCAACTCCATCTGGTACACAAGCGACGACACGAGCGTCGAGTTGCGCAGTACATGCGACTTGCCCGCTGACTTGCCACTCGTTAGTTTAGTTTTCTTCTTGGGATTTTCAGTGTCCGCAGAACCAACGAGTGCGCCGTATTTGTCGATAATCATAGAGTGCGCATGCGTGTTCAGTGTAGAACATATGAGAGATAAGCAGTCGATATATGACTCGGTTATTGGTACTTGCACGCACTGTAGTTTGGTGCGAGTCAAGTGAGCGAACGAGCGGTGCAAGTCGTGGAACATGCGGATTACTTGATCGGTGGCTGCTTGCGTTGGCATAACAGTGCTCAGTAGCTGCAACAGCAGTTGAGACAATGCGTGAATGCGTCCACACACACGACGCTCGACTTGTATGCTCATGACCAAGTCCTCCGCATCATTTTCCGGTCGCTCAGCAAGCTCACTTGCGCTTATGCGGCGCAGCTGTGTGCTGGCCCAGTCGACTTGGTGCAATTCGGCTTTAAACCACGCAGCCAGTACTGTTACCAGGGCTGGAATAGTCCGTGCAGTGAAGATGCCTAGATTCGGCTCGTCTTCGTCTGTTTCGTTCGGGTCTGCCTCGATGTTGGTCGACAGCCGCGATGCCGTGCATATACTGCCGATTAGGCGGCTAAGTGTCCCGAGCTCATAGTCGTCCATACGCACGTCAACAGGCACAGACACAAAAGTGAGCTGCAAAGGTGGCCGGGAAAACACAGTCTCGGGCTGCAAGAACGGCTGGCAACTTGTGAGTACCATCGTTATGTTACGCAGTAAATTGGCGTCACCCGGAAGTTCCCCGCCGACCAGCGAAAACGCCCACCGTGCAGTTTCGTTCATTGTTTTGTAAATGACCGCCCGAGCGCCTTCATTCGAGCAACAGTTGCCTGTACGAGATAGTTGCACACACACTGCGTACAACGATGTGAGAACGGTGGTGGCTTCTCGTGCCATTACGGGCTTCTGCGCCAACATTTGCTCACTCGTATTGCGAAGCCCTGTAATCAATGCACTTGCGTATTGCGCGTCCAGGAGCGCATCAATTGTCAATGGATCATCGTTGGGCGCAAACAGCATGAGTTGTGGCCGCATCACCGCCACATGCAACAAATCCAGCTTTCCTCGCGATTGTAGTACACTCGTGCAGGCTACGAGTGTTTCGGCTGCCACATAAAGTATGCTACGGGCTTTAGCGCTGCGTTTAGCTAAATTGGCAGGCAAGTCCAATATGCCACTCTCAAGTGGACGTGCACAAGCGGCCAATGCACCGCTATACGCAATATACGCCAAGTGCAGCACTCTGTGCGTTGGCTCCTCACACATTCCTGCACGCTCAGTTACCCTCGCTAGTGCAATTTCGAGCAAATGCCGCACAAAGGCAGTGTTGGCCGCCCACAACGACACGCCGCTTGTGTGAGCGACAAACCACGTGTGGTCGTGCGGAGCGCAGTTGAGTGCATGGTCTGGATTGTCCATCCGTCGGGGATCGCTCAGCACAAGCTCCAACACATTTAATGTGGTTGGCAATGTCATATGGGACAGCTCACTCGCACTGCCAATCACTCGCTTCTTGCGCTCATCTACACATCGTGTGCACAGTACGTCGCTGAACCGTTGGAACTTGCTAAACAGCTCAACGACTAATGCAGGGTTAGTGTTTGTTGTGCTGCAGAGTTCGTACTCTATGGCTGCGTCGATACAGCCTATTACTAGTCGTGCCGTGTTGTTGTTGCGTACGCCCGACGGACTGTCCAACGCAAAATCTCCGTTTGCATCCAGTTCAAAGTCTTCCATCTGTGCCCGCGAAAACCGTGTGCACACGTCCGTCCATATACTAGAGGGCGACTCTGAGCCACTTGGTCCCAATGTTGAACTGGACTCGAGCGCCAATGTGAGTTTGGCAAAACACTGCATAAAACTGGCTACGGGCATAGTCACTTTATGTGTAGTGGGACTGACACACAGCTGGAAGTTTATCGGCGAATCATGCGAGCGGTCTGCTTGGTATTTCATAAACTCGGTTTGGAATATACCGTGCAGTGTGCTAAGCAGTGCTGCGTTATTTCGGGCAAACGGCTCATCAAGCAGCGTGCTGAGCTGGTCGTAGGCTGCTTTGCGGATCTCTGGCTGCTGCGTCAAGCACCGGCGCAAAAGCCCGAGCACTTCGAGCAACACTGCCAGTCTTGCGTTGCTTTGCCTTTGGCCAGCCTCACAGTCCAGCGACTGCGCAGCACACGAGATCAACACAAACAGCCCGCTAAGCGCTACCCTCCGTTCGTCCACTCCATGCGCAAACAGAATTTTGCGCAGCACTAAAATGAGCGACGACCGGAACTGCACGTCGTCGAGAAACAAAGGCGCTATTGCACGTACCAGCCCCTCGAGTGTACGACTCGACATCACCGATATGGAATCAAGCGCGTCAATTATTTTGGTCGAGTACGGGCGCACCGTGTCTACGTCATTGGCAACCAACAGTTGCAACAGGTCCAGGAAATGCATATGTGATTCGGTTTGGAACACTACGCGGTTCATGATCTGATCAACAATCTCACCCCGTACAAACTCGTGTGTGACAAACGCAGTTTGCAGCACTCGAGTGCACGTTTGCCGAGCCTGCGTACATGCCACAGGGCTGTATGTGTTGCGCCGGGCTGTGTAGTCCATAGTATTTAGACACAGCTGAATCAGCGACTGCGTAACCTGGTCCCACCCATACGATGACCGTTCAACAACCGCATGTAACAGTTCTTGTGCATCAGACCCTGCCTCGAGCAAATACGGCCGCACCCACACCATTCCCACCCGCATGTCCTCATCGTGCATGCTCCGCAACAACTGCGTCCTTAACAACACAGTCACATTGTCTTCGAACCGGTGGATGCGCGCCAGCGACAACAAACATGCAAACGAAAACGACGACAACGAATCACTTGATTCTTTGGCAAACGCAATTAGTGCATCCCCGAGCTCAAAGTCTTGTTTAATGCCGTAGCTTATATGCAGCATAATCGTGCCTTCAATGTCGCCCAGCTCGCGCCACCGTTTGCGCTCATCGTCGCTATGAGCGTCCTTGAGCTGTTTCTCCATGTTGTCGAAAAACGTAAATATCCCGCTTACAATGTTGCGCTTGCTGCCGTGGCGAGACAACAAAAGCAACTGGTACACCATCGCTGGCAGCTCCATTAGTTCCATGCACTCCATTTGCCGCTGCACGCGGCTTGCCACTCTTTCTACTTGCGCCTCCGTCAACACCAGCTCACGAAGTAACGCGCATACACGGACCGACGCTTGTGCGTGCCATTTGTACGAGCATGCCGATTCAATCCAATATGCTTTGAGTTCGCTTCCCGTCCGTGTCACTCGAACATCGTCTTCAGCTGCCACTGCACTTACGTCTTCAGATGTAATCTCAACGGATCCGATCGTGCCCAGAGTGTCGAGCAGCATGGGCAGAAAGCTTGCGAGTGGAGTGGGCAGCGTGCCGCTGGTTTTAAGTTCAGCCAAAACACGAAACGCAATATCGATAATGCTACGGGGGCCAAGTTGTGGAAGTACTTGGAGCAGTGTGTCGCTTATGGCGGTCCATTTTTGCGTCTCAGGGTCCGCGCTGTCTTCGCATATTTGGCCCACACAGGCGCTGCACACCGTTCCCAACACGGAGCTGCCCGATGTGTGTTCGCTTTCGGCTAGTGCGCTGCTTCCTTTGATCAGTGTCAACGTAAGAGCTCCGGTTCCTGCGTCAGTGCTCAAATCGTCTTCTACTAGTTTGTACACAACGTCGTCTTCCTGTTCTGACAACAGTTTGCCTGCTTCAACATACGCTTTTGTGCGGCCCAATGCGACGAGCTGCGTGGTTAGCTCCGAATCCTCGCTCGTCATTCTGCCAGCTAATTTGTCGTAGTTAAAGAGACGAGTGAATTAGCAAAACAGAATTTAAAAGTGTTTTTGTGTGTGGTTTGTTCCGCAGCCATATTACAAATCACTGTTGATTAGATTTAGCCGAGCTAATGGTCTGCCTTTGACCCTTTTCTTTTTTGCCGATGTTTCCATTGTTTCAATTGCATATGGAATGTGCCAAAGACCTGGTTGGTGTCATTGCTTTTGCTGATGTATTATTATGTCTGTACATCAATACCCTTGTTGTGAATTAATAACATGCTTATTATTCCAATACATTGCTTTCAGACATATTTGGTGATATAAAAAGATACATTGTGCGCCACTTTTTTTGGATGTTCTCGCCACCACTGCATTCCAGCTTACTACTCATTACATTTGTTGCATTTGTTTTTTATCAAAGTTTTGCGTATGTCAGCTCTAGTTTTTACATCTTCTGCCAAGGGGAGCGTTATTGACTTTTGCCGTTCTCCTAGTGATATTCAGCAAGAAGTAACGTGTTTGCTGGCCAAAGAACGTGCATTGCTTAATAGTGTTGCGGCTGAGGCATCTCCGACGTTTGCCAACACGGTTGCTCGCATCAACCACATGGACGACGAACACGAATCGTGTTACTCAGTTTTCCAAGTCCTTGGCGAACTAAGCCCCTCTCAAAACATCCAAACCGCCGCCAAAAAAGCAACCCACCTTGTACATGTAAGTTCAGTGTTTTTCTTGCATGTATGTAATGTATGTGCTAATTATTGGCAATTTAGGAGTTTACGGTCGAGTGTTCGATGCGTGCGGATATTTACAAGCAAGTGCTGGCAGTTTCCAACAATGCAAAAGAAATGGACGGCTTGTGTAGTGAAGATAAACTGCTGGTTGAGCGGATGGTTAATGGGTATTGTAGATCTGGGTTGTTGCTGGATGAGGATAAGCGCAATAGACTGTGTGATATTGAATCGCAGTTGGCTAAAACCGTTGCAGAGTTTACAGCCAATATAAGCAACGATGCGAGCAAACTGTTGTTTACGCGCAACGAGCTTTCTGGACTGCCGGCCAGGTTTTTTGCTGACAAGCCTTTGGTAACCACAAATGGTGTTGAAAAATACGTAATTTGTGTGACCAAACCCAACTCCATGCTCGTGCTCCGGCTTGCAACGTTGGAAGAAACTCGGAAAGCAATGTACGTTGCGTTGTTTACCAGATGCCCCAATAACATAGAGTTGTTGCAACAAGCGGTGGATTTGCGGCAAGAAAAAGCCAAAATGCTTGGGTTCAAGTCACATGCCTCGTACACACTAGATGATCTATCCATGAACAACCCTGATATGGTTCTCGATATGCTCAACACGTTGCGTACTCAACTAACTCCGATGGCACGACGCGAGCTAGCCCAGCTACGAGCAATAAAACAAGCTGATTGTGAATCCAAGGGTTTGGAGTTTACAGATTTCTATGATTGGGATTTGGCGTATTACAAGCGCACAAAAACCGAATGCACCCACAACATTGACACTGCTCTTATAAAGTCGTATTTCCATGTACCGGATGTTGTGTGTCGGTTGTTTGCGTTGTTTGAAGAGATAATGCAACTGCGGTTTTGTAAAGTCGATGCGAGTGTGTGGCATCCGCTGGTTGAGCTGTACGAGGTGTGGGACACAAATGGATTTGTCGGGCATTGTTATTTAGACTTGTATGCTCGACCAAGAAAATACGCTAATGGAGCGACGTTCCACATACGGTCGGGGTTTACTCGCAAGACGGGCGCGCGTGAGTATCCGGTAGTTGCCCTGGTCACAAACTTTGTTCAACCTACGAATGGAGAGCCAGCTTTGTTGAGCCACGCGAATTTGAAAACACTGGTGCATGAAATGGGCCATGTTCTTCATAATTTGTGCTCGGTCACTAAATGGTCCATGTTTCATGGCACGCGAGTATGTCGGGATTTCGTCGAATGCCCTTCCCAAATGCTCGAAAACCTCATTTGGGCTCCGTCTGTATTGCAAAAGCTCGGGGTGCATTACCAGACCAAGCAACCAATCCCACTTTGTATAGTTGACGCAATAATCGCGGCTAAACCACAGGTGGCCGGTGTGTTCTATTTGCAAAAACTGTTTTACGCGGTCTACGACATTTCCATCTACCACTCGCCCAGTTTACACGTTGACGCAAGTTTGGTGTATAACACTTTGGAAAAGAATGTTGCGTTGTGCAATACGGGTGGGATTGAGACAATTGGTGCTGCGACTACGAGACAAGTTGTTAGAGGATATGATTCAAAGTGTTTTGTGTATCTGTGGGGCCAGGCGCTTGCTGCAGATATGTTTTCTACGCGGTTTGGTAGAGACGGCGTATTTAATCAGCAAACATGGATGGAATACCGCAACGTTATATTGCGTCCGGGCGGCAGTACGGATATAATGAACTGCGTGCACCAGTTTCTGGGCCGCAAGCCCCAGTACAACGCGTTCTTTACGCAAATAGGGTTAGATTAGACCTGTTTTATTAATAAAACTGTTCTTTAATGACTAAAAATAATCTGGTTGCATGACCAATTAGTTTACAAAAGTTTGCTTAGGCTTAGCAGCCGCCATTGAATGAATCATGTCGGGAATACACACGCCCTTGAAGCAATGGTTGCCACTTTCGCAAGTGGCCGCGGTCCACACGCCGTTTACGCACGAAACGCCAGCTTGACCGCTCGTACACAGTCCCTTATCTTGAGGCGTACACGCAGTACCTGCTTGCGGCACACTGGCAGCAGCCATTGCGCCTGTCAGTTGCAAAACACCAACGAATAGCGAAGCCAGTCCAACATTCTTTGAGAAAAACTGCATCTTAATACGAGCTTAGTGAATAAAACAGAATATAATATTGATAGAACCTGCCAGAGGAATAATGTTAAGAGAAGAGAAAAAACTAAGGACCACTAGGGTTTTGTTTTAAAAGTAGCCTTGGCAATGCGTGTTAATAAGGTGCAAAAGAAATTCTTTCAAAAAATTTCATCTCTTTTGTAATTCAAGGCAACGTCACACGTTGAATATTATAAAAGAGTCCTGGATTTCTTTTAAACGCATGGTGTGGATTTTTATTGTCCATTTTTAGTTTCAGCGTTTTTGAGGGGGGGTTTTGTCATTTCCAAGCAAACACAACTTTGCGCAATATGGTAACAGCTTATCAAAATGCCGAAGCCTAGAGTTTTTGGCGTTGACTAGTTTAAAAAAGTATAGTTGGCATAACCTTTCTTTTAAAAATGCCAAACCTTCTTTTGCACGATAAACGGTTTGTCACATGTGCTTTCTAGCGTTATGCGCGGTCAGCATTTGCCCTTTCTGTTTTGTGTCCTTTTCAAACAGTTTTCCAAGGTTGGTCTGCATTTTTTCCAGAATTTTTCTGCAAATAAAGCTGCTTGCATAGCCTGTGTGTTTGTCTTTATTGTTTAGTTTTTAGTTTAACAATTTATATCTTGCTATTCAGTAAACCACAATACTTTTAGGCGTCCACGTGTGAGTTCAATTGCTAACAGTATGTTTTCACGTTTGATGTTGGCCAGTTTGGCGTTGTTGTTTTTGACTTGTATTTACAGTATCGATGTACTTGCAGTCAAATCAAAGCCAAAAATTAAGGCAGGAGAAGCGTGCAAACGAACTGGCCTAGACTACCTTTTGTGTGCAAACGATAAGCAGCAGCTTATCTGTCGCAATGGAGTATGGCAGGTTTACAAGATATGCGAAGACGGCTGGTACTGCGACAAAGACAGTTGTGTCCCAGACCTCTAAACCACACACCAACATTATTTGTCTTGTGTCCAAGTCTGCATCATCAGACATCTTTTTTTGGACCATCCAATGCTCTTGTGATTGACGGGTGCATTGTGCCGGTCCTGTATTTTCATTCGCTGGTTCGACAATCGCAGATCATCATGCTGCTGGTACACAATTGTCCGGTTTGGTGGGGTAAAAAGGGAGGGAGGAAATCAGGCTGAGCACCGGTCAATTGTTGGCTGCGTCCAAAAGACAAAGAAGTGCAGCTCGATTGCTTTGGCATATTTGTTTGCCTTTGCGAAGACTTGGACCAACCCTCCTTTTAAGTATTTTTAGGCGAGCAGTGGCTGGCGAGCATTGCTTCTTAACAATTGAGCTCATGGTTTTCTGACAAGCACATTTGTTTTCTATTCATCTGTTCTTTTTTCTATCAGGCTTCAATAAACAACTCGTGTTACTGCATCTTCCAATACTAATAATTTAGCAATGCTGGGCGGTTTGCAATCCCAGCTGGCGCAGAGACCGAGGCTGCGGTTGTTTCTACGCGAGTTTGGTCTGTTGGCAGCGGCGTGGGGGTCGCTTATGGTGGTTGTCGTGTGGATGGCGTTGTGCCAAGAGTGGTCAGATATGCGGTGGCTGAGCCGTAACATGAATTACAACCGGCAAAAGCCCGGCAACTGGAAACTGAATCACTCTGGGTACAAAATGCTCGACGACATTGTCCTCGACCAAATACCACTGATGACCGAACGCTGGATAACCGACGCAGTCGTAAACTCCGCCGCACTAATTGCGGTGGGCGGCGGCATGTTTATGGCTCGCGGATGGCAAGCACGAGCTGTGTATTTGCGCCGAATTGCATGGATGATGGCCACATTGTATTTCTTACGTTCTATTACAATCTCAGTGACAACTCTGCCGCCGTCGGTCAACAACTGCAAACCCCAGGTTGCACACAATACCAGCGACCTGGTGCGCATTGTGCCGCTAATGATTAGTGGTCAGCTGAGCGGGTGCACCGATAAAGTGTTCTCGGGGCATACGTCTATTTTAATAATTACGTTCTTGTTTTGGACTCGGTATGCTCGGCATTGGACGTTTGTCGCGTACAGCGCGGTGCATACGTTGGCGGGCATTGTTTGTGTGCTGGCCGTGCGGTTGCATTACTCGGTCGATGTGCTGCTGGCAATTGTGCTGACATATTCGGTGCACCAAATGTATTATCTTTTACTCGAGTGCGCGGTCCGGCAGCGGATAGTCGGATTGCCACGCCATTTTCTGCATGGAAGCACGATGTACAGTCCTGGGGCGCTGGCCAGTCGTCGCTGCGCTAGTAGTGAGATTGACGAGATTGAGTTGGCTGAATCTGAGATTTCGCCAACACAGAAACGCGGTTCTGCTGAGCAGAAAGTACAAGCAGTTTACACGCTGGGCGCTGATTTTGACGACACGAAATCAACCGTCGATGCTTCATTTGCAGATACTCACTTTAATTGCTGCCATATCAGCGCAGACATGTTGCTAACCAACCGCTCGCCTTCAACAGTGTTGCCTACAATTGTTGCCTGGATGGATGGGCTGCATCTGCGCTGAAACTACTAGCACGCCCTTTTATATATTGCTTTTTAATACAACTTAATTCATAACCATTATTAACATTTGACGGGTTTAACATGTACCAATAAAATGGTTGATCTGATCGAGAAGTTACACGTGATTCTATGCTAAAAAGATGGTGTTGGCAGTTTTACGTTCTCAGCCTCGTTTTCTACGAATTATACTAATTTACCTTTGCACTATTTTTTCCTTATTGTTGCATTAGCATAATAGTGATTCCAAGCATGGGCTTGTTTTCATTTTTCAAGGTAAGCGTCTATCAGACTATTCGAATGTTGCAGAGCTGCGGGCTTCCATTTCACTAAATGTACTTTTTCAAAGGTGAATTGTAGAAGGAGGAGAACTATGAGCAGATACTGTCGAGTCTAGAGCAGGACATCCGGCGGGCAGAGAAGCAGCGGGCGTTGGCTACGGAGCGGATGGAATGGTGGGCTCACAACTGGGTGTTTTACACAGGCATTGGCTGGCTGGCATACGTAGTCGGCTTTGTTCTCTACGTGTGGCCCGAACGACATGGATCGCACGCCTCCGCCTTTCTAATGCACGCAACTCTGGTGGCAACAATTCCACTGGCCGTTTACTATGGAAACGTTGCCATCCGCACGTTGTGTCAGCGATTTATCAGCCGCCATGACTCGCGAATCGCTCGGCTGCGAGCGGAGCTAAAGGAGCGGCTAGATGAGCTGAAGAAGAAGACTGCGTTTGAAACGACTAAAACGCTGATTGACAGGTACTCTAATGGCGAAAAGAATGTGCCGGTGGAGGAAGGCCCGACTGCGCGGTTGCGGCAGCAAGAGGCTAAGAACCGTCGTCGCACGATGCCCAATTTTGGCAATCCGGGAGCTCACGCTGGAGGCAGTCAACCGGTGCCGGCTACGTCACCGCTGGCAGCAAAGTCTGCACAGATGCGTGGACCGCAGCGGCAGGTATTGCCAGGTCAATCGGCAAACAGCTCTGGGCCGCAGCAGACAGAGCCGGCCCAGCCAGTTCACAGAGGCGAGACAGGCGTGGTTAAAGTGGTTAAAGTGGCACCACGCTCGGCAGCGCAGCAGTCGGGTAGTGCTCGGCCGTGGCTGGACAAGCTGGTGGACCAGTTGGTGGGTGATGTTGGGAGCGAGAACGACAAGTATGCGCTCATCTGCCGCCATTGCTACGCACACAACGGTCTTGTGCTGGAAGAGGAGATCCGCGATATCCAGTACACGTGTCCCAAATGCCGCAAGTTTAATCCAAGTCTGCGGGCTCTAAACGGCGGCGCTTCTCTCCAGCAGCAGCCTGCAAAAACAGTAACTGCTCCGGATGTGGAAATTGAAAAGACAAGCGCAGACAGTAACCATGCAGAAACATGCCATGAAGACGAGGATACACACTACAGCGATGATCACTATAGTCATAATGACCAAGATGATATTATTCGTGGAGACGAAAGCGATAATGCATCTGATAGTGAATGTACTCCGATATCTACACCCGTTGCCCAGAACCGCACGCTTCGACCCAGGCCATCCAAAGAGAGCGTGGAGCAGCATGTTAACCCGCCGACTCATGCTCGGAAAACCTCAAAAACCAAGCCTTCTCCACGCAAGCGTAAAGGCGCTGCTAATACCAAGCGATCGTAGAATCCTAAATGTATGCATTTTTCGTTAGATAGTTTCACTGTTTATTAATTGTTCATGTATCGCAAATGTTACACCTCGGTTGTTTGGTATCCGTTTAATGGTATTATTGCTGTTTGGTTTGTGTTTTTTTATGAATTATAGACTGGTGGCTTTGCGGTATATCAAAACATTTTCAAATAGGCTGCGTTATATAGATGATCTTAGCTAGCGTTTCCTGCACTGACCTCTCTGTGTGACCATGTCACTATGAGCCTTTATAGAAGCATGCCTCGTGTTGTATCAAACTAAAGAATTTATTGCCAAAAGATATGAGGTGAATAAAAATCCAAAAAGAAGCTGAAAACATCCAACTTTATTAGGCTTCTAGCGCTCAATACATACTGACCATGTCTTGATTCCAATGTGCGATTGCTGGTTAGTTGATTCTTTTCAATTTAGTCAGGCTCTTCTTGCTATGTGTCTGATGACTCTGTAGAAACGTCACTATTCAATACGCGGGCCGTCTTGAAACACTGCTTTATTGCCTTTTATTGAGTAATCTAATATTTTTATACTCTCAGTTGTAACATATACATGAATATCGCCATTTACATATATATCACATTTGGTTAAACCAAGTGACCCTTGTCTAGCAAATATAGCATCAGCAATTAAATCCGCTTTATCCAACATTTTAATTTCATTTATGTAGGCGTTATAGCCCCCATTTTCTGTAACGGGCGTTACATTTGGTACTGGCTTGGTCATTAAAAAAGTAAGAATAGTAATATGTAGTGTTAGATGGAGAAACACTGAAAATGCTTGCCGAGCAGCTACCCGCTTTAAATAATTCTTGAGCTCATGCATTAAGCTGCCATGTCTCGCATTTTTTTTTGTTCTCCCCAACAATTTATTGCTTTTTAATGTCCATTACCTTTTGCGCTAAAGAAATGAAATAAATTTGTTTGTATAGTAAATTTGTTGGTGTTCTTTGCTGTAAAGCAACAGTGTGGAATCCTCGTTGCTCCATGGCGCACCCGGTGTTGGGGCTGAAAGGAAAAAGACAAAGAAAAAAGACAAAGAAAAATGTACCAAAAGGAAATAAAAAGCAAAGCAAAGCAGACTTGCAAGCTGCGTACATGGATGCCCCAAACACTCCTCTCAGCCGTTCGTAGCAAGATGGGGCATAATTGTTGGCTGCTTTTTTGCACAAGACTTTCAGTCTAGCTTTCTTTCCCAACATTGAACACCCTGTTTGTTTCCGCTAGTTCAAGCAATTTTTTCTGCAAGCTGCTGTTCTACACCTCTCTGTTTTATTCTCCACTATACACGTACATGGATTCTTTTTTATTAAACAGGTATAGTTTTTAAAACTAGTTATTGTCGTATTTGGCGAGCAACACTCTTATACTCTTGCAACACTGTCACTATATCTAATAAGAACTATACATTTCTCGCGTATTCCACTGCACGGTTCAACTGAGTAGCCGTGTCAGCAGTTCATGGCGGAGCAACCACGTGCAATCACTTTTCTAAAGATTGTTAGTATCTATCGTAAGTTGTGTTGAATTTCAAGGATTAGTTTGTTGTTGAAAAAGCAACAAACACGCTGAATATGTACGAGCCCCAATTAGAGTTCAAGACAGTTTGTGCCTAAAAGTCTTTATAGCTGTGGACCTACAGATTGTCAAAGTATAATAATATGATGCACTACATATAGTGGTAGCGTAGTGGTCCCAAACTATCCACATAACCATACATTTGATCTTGGGTAATCCATTCGCTGATAGGTCGAAGTTTTAGAGTTAAAAGATGACTACCGTCTTTCATATTGTATATCGTCACCTTTTTTCGTGTATAGTCTACTATAACCCTATTATTGTAGTATTTCTGGTTGGCACCATCTTGTTGATAAAGTCGACAATTGCCAATACCACGGCTGAATTCAAAACCACGAACCAAGTAATATAACGTTGGAAAATGAGGATGATATCGAATAGACATTATGCAATTTGGTGAATAACTAGAGAAAATATAACGTATTGGAAAAATATTTGTGTTTGCAAAGCGACGCTTTATCTTTAAGTAATGTCGGAGTTCTTGCACACTTCATAATGCATGTTTCCCATTTGTTTTATCACGTGGTGGCCACCGCGTTTATCCATTCCTTTTGCACTAGAAGAAAAAAATTATATAGATTTGTTGGTGTTCTTTGCAGCAAAGAAACAGTGCGGAATTCTCGTAGCTCCATGGCGCACCCAGTGTTGGTGTTGAAAGGAAAAAGACAAAGAAAAATGTACCAAAAGAAAATAAAAAAGCAGAGCAAAGCAGACTTGCAAGCTGCGTACATGGTTTCCCGACACATCTCTCAGCAGTTCTCTGCAAAATATGGTATTATTATTGGCTGCTTTTTGCACAAAACCTCCAGTCTAGCATTTTATCCCAATGTTGAACACCCAGCTTGTGGCCATACGGCAAATGTTCCAGCAAGCTGCTGTTTCACTTTGCTTTATTTTCTACTATACACCATGCATTCTTTTCTTTAAACATCTATAGTTAAACTTGGTAATTCCGTTTTTAGCTATCGACACTAGTAATTTTGTAACACTCATTATTTATAAAGTAGAACTATGCAGTTTTTGCGTACTCGATTGCACGGTGCAACTGAGTAGCCAAGTCAGCAGTACACGGCAGAGCAACCACGCCCACATACACCATTTCCACATCCTCATCCCCAACGTGCGTATGTGTTGGAAGCCCCAACAACCACGACACAACACTTGCACACAATCTGTCGCCAAACAGATTTTGAGCCACATACACCGGCACAGTCTTTGTCACACATGTGCCAGACTCTACGGGATACGTAATCCGCACACGATACGCCAAATCACGTTCAACTCCCCGATTACGCTTTTCAGCTCTCTCTCGTGCCGTGTTTAGTAACTGCGCGTGCATATTTTTAAAAGTTTTGGCCAACGAGTTACGATGTACGGTTTGCTTGACCATATGCATTGAGTCTGGAGTTAGATGCGGTAACTCATAGTACGCGTGTTCGAGCGCGGTAACACTGAGTGTTGGTTGTGTGTATGGCTCGGGCGCACCGGTCATCGAGTGTGCGTTCCATTGGCGTGACTGGTCGAGGACATCGAACTCAACAGGTTTGTTGAGCAAAGATTCCCATACGGAGCGGGCGTGGAGTTCCGACGAGACGGACATTTTGTGGCCACTCAGTTTGGGCACAGGCACTTGGATTATACAGTGCAGCCCGGCATGTGGCAAGGGTGTGGAAATATGCCATTGTTTGCCTCTTATGCCCTTGCGTTGCGGCAGTATTGTGTATATGGACGACGCAGTCCATTGTGCATCTTGGTTTATAATCCGTGCTTTTACGTGTTCGCGCATCGCTTGCAGCCTTCCCATATGTTTGTTCACCATAAACCCCCGTTCTGGCACATCCACATTCTGTGCTCGCACAGAATGTGCAAAAAACTCAATATGCGCTCGATGCATAGTGCTTAGCACTCGAAGCCGTAGTACTCGGGCGCAGTGTTCGACGAAATCGGGACGCGTCCATCCTTCGCCTTTTAGCATTCTCTGCAACACAATGTCTGTGGCAAACGCATGCATGCCACGAGCGCTTAGCGACACATATCGGGACTTTCCCGATGAGGAGGAAAATGACTCGAGCTCGTCGATGGTGAGCATGCGGTTCGTGGTGGAAGCGGGAGGATTGCGCATGATTTTGGGTTTGATGCGGATGAGCAGGTCTTGTGTGGACGGTGTGCCGGTGAGCATGTCGGTCCGCAGGCCGCTGGTGAGCTGGAGGATCCAAGGATTGCACTGCGCGCGGTGGCGGAGTGCGGCGATGCATGGGGGCTGCGTGTCGGACGTCGATGGGCTGCTGGTTGTTTGGAAGTCGCGGATCGATGCGCTTTCGTCGCGAGACATGGATGCTTGGCGCGAATAGTGCATGCGCTGAACGCGGTTGGCGGTAAATGCCCGGCGGCACTGTGCAATCATCATTGATATCGTTCTATAGGCCAAATAGTTTTTTTGGGCTGGGGCAACGAGCGTAAAGTGATCCAATCGATGACTGTGCCTGATTGTGGTTTGTACCGTGATTCGATGCACGTGACACGTTTGTATTCTGTATTTTACACATGTGAATATTTGCATACCGCTTCTCGGATCTGCAACCGGCCCCGACGATGAGAAGTTTGTAAAAATCCGCATATTAAAATTTTAGTTCCAGTTTTCTCTTTTTCTTTTATTTTCTTGGCGATTATAAACTAGATATCATACGTTTTAGGGATGGACGGGTATACGAGCAAGATATACGCAGCAGCGGCTGGCGCAGCCCTGTACTTTGGAGCTAGCAAGTACGTGGAGGACAGCAAAGTACGTCTACTAGTGGGGCCATCAGATGAGCATAAAGAGATGCATAAACTGCTCAATCAGTGTCCGTCTCTATCCGAGAATTCTCGGCTTGTGCCTACCCCGTACTTGTGCAGCGGAATGCTGCAAACAGTGTACGGCACACAGATCGCACTACGCAAAGACCGTGCATCGAACATCAAGTATGTGCGCGAGAGCAAAGTGATGAGCGACGGCGGCACAGTGTCGCTCGATTGGTACCCGGAGCAGCCCAGCGATGATGTAACGTCGATTGCCATAGTTGTACCGGGATTGGGCGGCTCGGCGTACGAGTACCATATACGGTGTGTGGTGCGTCGTATGTACGAAAGCATAAAGGACATGCGTATTGTGGTATGTAACCACCGAGGCTCTGGTCGTACGCCGTTGACGTCGCCTCGACTGTACAACGCATACGACACTAGTGACTTGACCGATGTGTTGAATGAGCTAAGCACAAAGTTCCCACACGCGCGTCTTGTTTGTATTGGCTTTTCGTTGGGCGCCAACTTGATTACTCGGTACTTGGGCGACCACGGCCATAGTGCGCGATTGTCTGCAGCTGTGGCTGTAAGCTGTCCTTACGACACGGAAGTGGCAGGCCGTGCGTTGAGTGCTCCGGGCTTGTTGAACGACTGGTTGTTCCAGCCCAACTTAATGGCCACCGTTAAACGCTTATTGCGGCGCAACATTGACGTTATAAAAAGCAGTCCGCTCAACTACGATATAGATGCGATCATGAAGGCGTCGAGAATGTCGGAGATTGACGATTTGGTGACGGCAAGGACTTATGGGCATAAGGACTGTTGGGCGTATTATAGGGCGGCGTCGAGTGTCGAGTATGTGGAGAAGATCCGTAAGCCGTTTTTGGCCATTAATGCTGAAGATGACCCGGTCACGCCCATTAGTGGTGTGCCAAAAGACAAGCTTGCAAATAATCCTTGTACTGCGTTGGCGTTGGTCAAGCATGGCGGGCATATTGGGTTCTTTACGGGCGTGATGAGCCCGAAGATCTGGTACTTGGATCCGGTAGCCGAGTTTGTATCTGCCGTATTGGAGTAGATCTTGCACGTGTGCAACTCCCATTTATTTATTTTGGTTAAAATTTATGTTTTAGTTTGTCAGTAAACCAGCTCTAATTACAATGTAATTTGGGTTATTTGGCGGTATGGTTGATTTGACAGAAACGCGGTTGGCGACACCGCAAACCGCCGCAGACTTTTCGTTTCCAATTGCAACGCCGTACGCAATCCAAGTGGAGTTTATGCAACGGTTGTTTGAAACACTGGAGCGCGGTGAGTTTGGGATATTCGAGAGCCCTACGGGAACCGGCAAATCCCTAAGTATTATATGTGGATCGTTGACATGGCTCACGCACCACCACGCACGTGCACCAGCGACGATCGACAAAGATGATGGCCGGCCTGTGTGGGTACGTGACTACGAGCGCAAGCAGCGAGAAAGCAGCGTAAATCCAGATGCAGTGGCGCGAGAAAAATATGAAAATTGGGCAAAGAGTGTGCGGCGTAAGGAGAGTGCCGAGCAGAGGGAGCGTAAGCAGAACGCGCGGCGTGTGGGAGCAGTGCGGGCGAAAGCGAGTAAGCGGGGGTCGGAGCAGAGCCCGCATAACAGCGACGATGAAGTCGTGGCAGAGTATCACAGCGGCGAGGAGACTAAGGGCGATGGCGAATATTCAGAGTCTGTGCGCAAACTATTGCATGCTCGTTCCCAAAACCGTGTATATGAAGACAGCGACATTGATTCCGACGAAGACACCGACCAGAATGCAGAGCCGGAGGAACCCAGCATCAGCAAGATATTTTACGCATCGCGAACACATTCGCAGTTGCAGCAGTTTATATCCGAGATCAAGCGGACAAAGTTTGGGCATGCGACACCATGTGTAACTCTCGGATCTCGTGTGCAGCTGTGCACAAACGACGAGGTGCGCACGGGATGTGCATCTGCAATGCTCAACGAGCGGTGCTTGGAGATGCAACAAAACGGGGGCTCGAAGCGGTGCGGTCACCTTCCTGTGCAACGCACACCGATGCTGGATCTTAAGGACCACATGCAAACACGTGCTATGGATATTGAGGATCTGGTCGTGCAGGCGCGGAAGCTGTCCGTGTGTGCGTACTATGGGGCGCGGGCATCTGTGCAACAGGCGCATGTCGTAGCGCTTCCATATAACATGTTGTTGTCGCGTAGTGCGCGTGAGGCGCTTGGCGTGTCACTAAAAAACAGCGTGGTCATAATCGACGAGGCACATAACTTGGTGGACACCATATTGGCAACACATTCAGCGCTTCTCGATGCGCGGTGTGTAACATTGTTGCTCGACCTTGTGCAGCGCTACTTTAAAAAATACTGGCAACGGCTGAGAGGCTCGAACGTTGTGCATATCCGCCGCACCATCGCGCTGTTGCGTGCTTTGGACAAATACATGCGCGCTGTAAAAACAGAGGACGGCGGAACACCTGATGTTTTGGTCAAAGGCGTGAATGAGTTTTTGCATGACGCGCATGCTGACCATATTAATGTGTTTACGATTGATCGGTACTTGCGCGAGAGCAAAATAGGCCGCAAGCTTAATATGTTTGCAGACCGCCAAGTTAGCTCAAACAATGATGCGGAGAAGCGGCCACGTGCACAGACTGCTGCAGGGCCACAGAAAAGTGAGATTGCGCCGGCGACGGCGGTGGCGGCGCTCGAGGCGTTTATTGCGGGGATCGGCAGCCCCGACCGCACCGGCGCTCGCATTGTTGTGCGTAATGGAGCTCACGGAGTTGAACTGTCGTATGTGCTGCTGGACCCATCTGAGGCGTTTGGCGAGCTGCGGCGTGAGGCACGAGCTGTGGTGTTGGCCGGCGGAACAATGACTCCAGCTACGGATGTGGTCGAGCAGTTGTTGCCTCGGTTCGGCCGGTTGTCCCGCGACACATGTTCGCCAGCGGAGCTCATGAAGCTGGATCCAGATAATGCGCGGTTGTTTTCGTGGAGCCATGTGGTCAGTCCATCCCACATTTGCTCTCTGGTCATCGAGAGCGGGCCTACAAACATGCCCCTAAAGTTTGCGTTCCAAGACCAGCAAAACACACTGCGTATTCGGGAGTGTGGCCAGGCACTTGCTGCGCTGTGTAATGTTATTCCGGGCGGCGTTGTTGTGTTCTTTCCGTCATATGCATTACTTTCCAAAATGTTGTCAGTGTGGCGCGAAAACAGAATAATCGAGCGAATTGCGCGCCGTAAGCCTGTGGTGACGGAGGATGCGCAAAATGTGCTGAGTGAGTATGTGGAGCACGTGCGGGGGCCCCATAAAGGTGCAGTGTTGCTGAGCGTGGTGGGCGGGCGGTTGAGCGAGGGCATTAACTTTAGCGACGAGTTGGGACGTGCGGTCGTTATGGTGGGCGTGCCGTTTCCAAGTCTTGCGTCGCCCGAGTTGAACGAGCGGCTGACATATTATGAATCGATTGGTCAAAAGCCAACTATGTCAACTGTGGCGAGACCAGCAGAGCAGTCGATGGGACCGCGGGCTCGAAGCCTGTACGAGTCTCTGTGCATGCGTGCGGTGAACCAGTCGATTGGGCGAGCGATTCGGCATCGGGGCGATTTTGCGGCGATTGTGTTTTTGGATGCTCGGTACGCGGAGCCCCGCATTGCCCGCAAGCTTCCTGCGTGGATTGCTGGGCCGAATCAGTCTGTTAGTAGCTGCAAGTTTGGGCCGGCGTTGGCTCGCATTTCTTCCTTTTTCAAGCAGGATTTTAGTGTATGATGTGGTAATTAACATGTATCGATAGTGGTCCATAACTGCTGTCGTTTCTGTAAAACATATTTGTAAACAGAAAAATGTGCCGTAGTTATTTACTGCTACAATTTATATTTAATTTTAAGGGTTTGATGAGCGACCGGTTAGAGTTTCCAGACGGCGTAGTACGGGTTACGCCACTAGTCGGTGTACCTGACTCACAGTCTATCTCGCTTTCCACACTCCTCAATGCCCAGCACTTGCAGTCTGCACTCCTTACCTCATTCATCATTGACACAAACTGGCTGCTCTCCCACATCCAGCCCCATACGCCCCTAACTTTAATCGCTAACCAAGCCCAATCCACATCGTCCCTGCACCAAAACATATCATGGTGCAATCCTGAGTTTGTTGTGCCAAACGTACAAATCATGCACACAAAGCTTATGCTTCTTGTGTATCCAAGGCATGTGCGGTTTGCGATTTTGACAGGAAATTTAGTAGAAGAAGAGTGGACGGTTGTGCAGAATAGCGTGTTTATCCAGGACTTTCCTTTGGATTATACACGTGTGTTCAGTGCGAATGAGTTTAGCACGTCGTTGGCGCTTTCGTTGCACGATTTGAGTGTCCCATATAGTGTAGTGGCTCGGTTGAACCATGTGGATTTTACGAGGGCGAGGGCTCGTATTGTGACGACGGTGCCGACGGGCGGAAAAAGAGTGCATATGAATATGGAGTCGTATGGGATGTTGCGGTTGGCTCATGTGGTGGATCAGTTTAGTACACAAAAAGCTGAGGAGTGGGAGCCTGATGCGCGGCTGTATTGCATAGGGTCGTCGCTGGGCAAACTGGACACAAACTGGCTGCGTGACTTTTATATGTGCGCACATGGTTGGGACCCACAGCCCTTGGCGCTCAATGCCCGGGCATCCATAGTTCCAGAAAATATGATAGACATTGCCGTTGCATTTCCCACCCACAGCGATGTTGCAACGAATGTGTATGGCAAACCTGCCATGCAATACGTAATGGCGAAGCAAAATGTCTACGAAAATCCAAAGTTTCCCAAATCGTGTATGTTTCGCGTGCAGCCGCGAGTAAACCGCACGGTGGTGCATGCCAAAGCCATAGTTGCGCGTACGGGCGAGCGCCAAAATAGGGGGTGGGTGTATTTGGGGAGCCATAATTTTACGCCTGCGGCGTGGGGCCGGTTGCAAAGGGGAGAGAGTCCGTATTACAACAACTATGAAATGGGCGTTGTTTTGTTGGATGTAAAGTACGAGTGTCGGAGCCAGGACTGTGTGTCAAAAATCGTGTGGGAGAACACAAATGTTGTGTTACCGTTTAGTCCTGTGTGGGTGCCGTATGGACGAAGCGACGCTCCGTATTTTAACCCAGATATTCAATAATCTAATGTTGTTTTTATGGTGTGTAAACATGGTGACTAAAAATAAAATTTATTTATTTATGACGTGCTGGCGCTGCAGATTAATGCGTCGCCAGTGGACTCGTATATGTTGTAGCCCAATGAGCCCATTACAGGTCTTGCCACAGCAGTCAGTGAATAATACTCTGACTCGCTGCTTGAATCAAAGTCTGGGTCGTCCAAACCGCCTAGCTCGGAGTTTGGCTCAGACTCTGTCATCGACCCTGGTAACATACTGTTTGCAATACACGCGTCAGCATTAGAGTACGTGAGTGTTTGCGATCCTCGCGTTACCACCATCCAGCACTCATTGTCCAAGTCACCCAGGTCTGGGGTGGGCTCTGGACTGGCAAACATGTCGCTGTCATTGTCGGTGTCATTGTCGCTTATTGCGCATTGCGAGGCGTCGACGAATGTAATGGTTACATAGTCGAGTGTCATGTACGATGGGCATGGCGTATATCCGCTTTGTAGGGTGGAGCTGGATGATGACATAACAATAAGGTCAAAGTCACCCATGTCAGGCTCTTCATCATCGTCATCGTCATCCCCGCGGCGAGTAGAGCTTTCGCCTTTGTACCCACTGGAGGTTTTGCTGCTTCGACTTTTGTGGTGCCTTGTGTGCTCATCCGAGTCATCGTCGTCATCGTCGTCATCGTTGTCGTCGTCAGTTACGAATTCAGTCACCGTTTTAGTCGATTGTGCCTCATCGGCTATTTTGGCAGCAATTGCCTTCATCAGCGACTCTGGATCTCCTGTAGCTGGCGCAATACCCGTTATAGTCTCAACTATTGTTGTTGTACCTTGCTGTCCTTTGAGTGAATTGACCGCAATTGCGTTCATAATGTAGTTTACGTCGCCTTGTTTTGGCGCTATACCCGTTACTGTCTCAAGTATGGTTTCTGTGCCTTGTTGAGCAGCTTTGGGCGCATTGACGGCAATTGCATTCATAAGATAGTTCACGTCGCCTTGTTTTGGTGCGACTGCGGCGACTGCTCGACGGAATAACCGCTGTAAAAAGTTTTGGTTCGTATCAGTCGCTTCGTTGACGGACTGTGTGAGTTGAGTGAATCCGCCTGCGGATACGGGCCGGTATAATGTACCTATGGTTGTGCAGTACACTGCAGCCAGTACGAGCGTGTGTAATATACGTGTCATAATATTTTGTATGTTAAATAAACGGCTATACGCAGAAAAGAGAAAAATGTACGCACGCTACATTCGCTACGGCAAGAGTTGCAAGAAAATGGAGAAGAGAAAACCAAGTGTATTAAACGAAAACCCTTTGCCTGGGCGCCAGGGAGAAAGTTCATTAGACTTGCAATATCAAAAGAACCGGGCTGCAATAGCCCAAAAGGAATTTTGGTCTTTGCCCAAGCTTCTAATTATTCTATGGAAAAGTGGATTGGCTCAGAGGCATTGGTTAAAGAGCAGGATGGGTGAGGCCAAGAGCTGCGAAAAAGAGTCAAAGAACGGAGCCTACTATAAGGGATTTTGTGTTCATTGCCAACAAGAAGTGTGACTATGGAATGAACAAATAGACAACTTTTTTTATAGCGTACAAGGGCGATTTTCTTTGCCCCTGATAAAAAGAGTCAAAGAAAACGTCTTGGCAAGAATGTTGCTTGGTACCGCGCATGTTTATTCCAAGCTTGAGGTTGAATACTACAGCCATAAGTTATTTAGAAATGGTTGCATTGTTGATACTGGGGACAGCTGATTAGGCTTTGATGTATTCAATGCTCGGTATTGTGACTATTCGATAATTTTTATTTAGTGCTCAGCATGTCTATACAGCTAAACCAAAATGACAGCGACAGTGACAAAAGCGAGCTGGATCGGTTTGACCAGCTGATGAGCGACGATGTAATTTGCATCTCAGACTCTTCCGACTTTTCGGACGACGATGCTCAGCCCTCGATATGCAATGACTTGCCACAACCAGAGCTGCCGTTTCCAGATGGCACAGTTAAGCTTACCCGCATGTCCGGAGAGAACAAAAGCAACGACTGTGTAAGGTTAACAGATGTGGTTCAACCTGACAAGCTACGCAAGGCACTGTTGACGACATTTGTGCTCGACATGGAGTGGCTAAAACCGCATTTTAGAGCCCACACGAAACTAGTCATTGTGCAGTCATACAACCCAAACGTTGAGCCCCAAGGAGTGCTCCAGTCGTCTGATGGCTTGACCACTATTGTGAATCCCGAGTTTGCTGGCGTAAAGTATCCAATCATGCATAGCAAGATTATGCTTCTTTTTTACGACACATATGTGCGGTTTGTTGCGTCGTCGGCTAATTTGATTGAGATTGACTGGACGGTTATGCAAAACGCAGTGTTTATCCAGGATATTAGATTCGACGGGTCGCAAATCTTCGAGTGTACGCAGTTTGGAAGTACGTTGGCCCAAGCGTTGCGTGATTTGAGTGTGCCAGACCCTGTTGTCAAGCAGCTGGACCACATGGATATGTCTCGCGTCAGAGTGCACGTTGTTACGTCGGTGCCAACATCCCGCGCACGCACAACGTATCATGCAAGCGCGTATGGAATGGCGAGGCTGGCGCAGATTACGCGACAGATGAGACGCGAGTCAGCGGTGCTGAGAGAGATTAATCCAGCAGAGACAGACGTTTACTGCTACGGCTCATCTATGGGCAAGCTGTCTAGCGCGTATTTGCGCGACTTTTACTGCTGCGCACTGGGAATGACCTGGGGCGAAATCTCGCGACACACGCGACACACTTTTTCCTCGCAAGATGCTGAAAGGTGTGTCAAAGTGGGGTTTCACACCAATGACCAGGGCAATTCGAACAAGTTTGGCCCGATCAGTCGAATGTGCATAAAATGCAAAATGGACATGTTTACAGGCACAGACTTTCCATCGTCGTCGCTGCACAAAATCGAGCCAGCTGTTCCGCGTACTCTGGTTCATGCAAAATTGGTTCTGATGCGCACGGGTGCGGAGCGGCGCCACGGGTGGATGTACTTGGGCAGCCATAATTTCACGCCTGGCGCGTGGGGCTGGCTGAATCGGCAGCAGACCAGTTTAACATATGTCAACAACTATGAGTTTGGCGTGGTGATTCCCGATGTTTGCTACGAAACTGTGTTTGGCCGCGATTCTATAACATGGTGTGGCGCCAAAATACCGCTGCCGTTTAAGCTTGCGTGGACTCGGTACAAGGAAACAGACGTGCCGTGCTTTAGCGATTAACATTAATACACGTGATATTGTATAAGTATATCTGTGCTGCTGCTTGGAGATTTATTTAAAGTAATCGATTCGCAATATTATTGAACACGCAAAGCCAAAACTTTATTTTTACATTTATATAGCTCAAACCAAACATACAATGGCCAAGGCGTCTGCACGCGAACTATTACGGCGATCGAGAGAACAGAAGAAGCAGCAGCAGAAAGGCAATACAGGGAGCGTAGAGCAAACCAGTGTGGCCGAAATAGTCAAGCATGACTTGTTTGCCAAAGCCAGTGCCAACGGTACGCTGCGCTGTATCTTGTGCGACACTCTGGTTAAACCTGCTAGTTCTGTAGGATGGAGTGTACACACAAAGTCGCGGCGTCATATACAGCATGTTTCAGATCATTCAGCGAACGCGACCCAGAACCTAACTAAACGAAGTCATGATGAGGTTGCAGTTGGTTCTGACGTTTCAGACAATTTGGCACAACGGTTGACCATTCACCAAGATGCCAAAAACGCTAGTTTGGGCTTGGACAAAGACGAGGAAGACGCGACAGAGACAAAACGGCGAAAGGTCGATGACCTAGTTATGTACGGTAGCGATGAAGACAGCGAGGACGAGAAAGACGAACAGCCAGAAGATATTGCAACTGATGGCGGACTGCCGCAAGGATTTTTCGACGAGGGAGTGGAAAAGACAACGGACGAGGATAATGTTTTGAGCAAAACTGCAGAATCGCCAAAGCTGCCTGACGGATTTTTCGACAGTCCAAAAGAGCCGACAGCAAAGCCGCAGATACCGATTAACAAGATGCTACTGACCGATAGTCTGGCGGCGTTTGAAAACGATATTGCTGATTTGGCCGAGACTACAGAACCAGTAGACATCGAGAGCAAAGTTGAGCCTGAAGAGTTGGTAGATGATTTGGAGACCCAAGCTACCAAGTGGGTCAGCCGCACGCGTCATCTAGCTAAACTGCACTCGATAATCGAGGAGGGAGCAAGGGAAATGGATGAGGATGATGCGGAATCTGTGCGCGAGGTAGCGAGTGACACGTCTAGCGGGGACGAGGACTATGCCGAATTTACAAGCTGGCGATTGGGCCAACTATAGCTGTGTTTACCAACGGTTTTTTGTTTTGCTAGTTTGACCAAAATAATTACCATCATAGTTTGCCCGGCTTTCGTTTTCTTTGTTCGTGTATTAAAAATGGGAGTGTTGGGTGACATTGACTTTTGCATTAACAGGAGAGTTGTAAAGTCTTGTCATCTATTAGAACGTTGAAGTAATAAATGACGGGCATCTATTAATAAGTTGGCAAACTGTAGAAATGCTGCTATCTTTTAATAAAAATGGTTCTTTGCTGGTTAATTGAATGGCGTCATTTAATCTATCAGCTATCCAAAAGTTTGCCATAAAACAAAAGTAGTGCTTTAGCTGGAGAAGACTTGCCCTAGTTTATTTATATTACTTCTTTGTAAAGTATATTAAAATGATGTATACATCTTTAGAGCAAAAACAGCACTCGCTATTAAACAAATACTAGTGCTGCAGGTCGAAGAGACTTGCCCTTGTTTATTTGTATTGCTTCATTAAAAAAGGTGTTGGGTGTGTGAAGTTTTGGGAAGCAAGGCAGCACTCGGCACATTGAACTAATATAATATTCTTTCTCCAGTGGTTATAAAAACTCTACAGAGCACCGACTGTATTTCTGTTTTGCCATCATTCAACACATCTACATACTTTTCTTTAAGCCTTTAGCTACTACTACATCAACTAGTATCTACAGAAAACAACAACACTTTAAAAGCTATAAAATGGAAGACACTCTAGTTGCAGTATTCTCTGTTATTACTTATATAGTAGCTCGTTATAAGAGTGGAACTATGAGTCGCCCAAAGGCTTATGAACAAATTGTCCAAGCATATGCTAATGCTGGCATTGCATCCCCTAGTAGTGCTAAAATTAATAGTTACCTTGCATAGGGCTAATGGTAGCTATAACTATTGAGTAGTGTTTAATTCAGCAAATGCTTTGGTTAAAAAGCTGTTTCAGTTGTTCAACTTTTTTAAAGTATATTCACATTCATTGTAGGTGTGTGCTGCTTGGAAAACATTTTTATTTAGAATGTTATATTTAAATAAAATGAACACTACCATTATCAACCCTAGTCTTTGCGCTCTTAACTCGTGTATTAAAATATAAAAACAAAGCACAACTTGCAAAATATAAACTGTGCAGTGCTGGCTTTATGTCGTTAGCTACCAGTTATTTCTTGATTTACATGCTGCATATCACTCGGAAAACTGCAGCCTGATCCACAGGCAATTATCGCCATATTGCTTGTAAAAATAATTGGCTGTTGTATACACGGCAAGTTTTATTTAACAAATAATGGTTACAAAGGCTAAAGCAATTTATCAGTGATGAACTAGAATAAGAACAATGAATGGCTAAAAACATCTAAACATTTACCCAACGCAATCACCTGATCTGTTACACAATACAAGAAGAAGGTTTCAGTGGCATGTTAATAATATTCTTCATTTTTTAGTGCGTGTGTGCTGCTGAAAGCGTCACCTGTCTCTGACCATCTTTATTTTCATTTAAACATGGTTCTCAATACTCGCTACCAGACAAACCAGGTGGTGTCTGTCAACTTTAAAGTCCCACTGAGACCAAAATATGCAAATTGTATTAAACATATGGTCGACTATCTCAGAGACACACTGCAACTGGAAGACAATTATAATTGTTTGAATATGCACTATACATGCTTGGATGAAGCTGGTTTACTTTCCAGGTTTACTAATGACTACATTTCGGATGATGAGTCTATGGATGATGAGCCATTTGTGAATGCTAGGTCGTCAGTTGCAGCTCCCAAAATTTCAGCTGTTAGGCCGGCACATGCAACTCCCAAAATTTCAGCACATAAGTCGTCAGTAGCAGCATTGAATACTAAAACAGCTGGGTCACCAGTAGCAACTCCAAAGGCTAATGTTGCCAGGCCAGTACAAACAGCTAAAAAGGCTAATATTGCTATGTCGACACAATCAACTCCAAATGCTAATGTTGCTGCATCAGCACAAACGGCTGTGGAGGCTAAAAATACCAACAAGCGCAAACTTCCTGGATTGGCACAAGCAGCACCAACAGCAAAGAAGTCTGCTAGACACAATACCAAAATACCAGCCAGTACCGATGAGGATGATCTGCCCCATGATATAATATCATTCCTAAAGAAGAGACGGGCCATGGATATACATGAAAGCTTTGATGGTGGCACATCTAACTTGACAGAACGTCAGCATAAATTGATAATACAGCTTTATGATGGCTCATCCAAGCACAGTGAGTATGCCAGTTTACTCCTCAATCATTAGTCATCTGATAACGATGAACATTGGTGGTAACCACAACAAGAAAGCCCTGAGTTTCAAGTAAATGTTTTCTATCTTGCTCATTTTTATCATTTTTAAATACAATAGATGCAGAATTATAACAGACTGGTGTTTTGATATACCAAGTTGCAGAGATTATCTAATGCTTAAAGAAATTAATATCCAGTTATTATTCATTGTTAGCCATAACATGGATGCAATAGTCACATATGGAGTTGATGATTCTTTGACAAAGTTTATTGCTGAACTTTTGCTTTAAAATCATTTCATAGTTCTAGTGCATCATATTAGATGCATGTATTGTCGTTGACCTATTTTTTGCAACTTTAGGGCATTTTTACAATTGTGTACATGCTTAAAAACCTCACAACAAATATACACAGGTCTGGAAATTTAACATATAATTAAAGAAAAGTTCAAGAAAGCATTAAATATTAAATAGAATACTTTAATAACATCACAAGCAAACTATTAAAAATACTGGCTCACTGCCAGTCTATATATATCTTAGTGTGCAATAAAACAGCCCATGGTCTGGCCGGGCTTTTAAGAATTGACGACCTGCATATGACCAAACATTGAATGACAGCTGTCGCTAGTGTCAGTTGTATTGCATGCTACTTGAATTCAAATTCACAACAGTCGCGTTCCACAAGCTCACCAAATGTTAATGCTTCACTAATTTGCTGGTTAAGCCCATACAAATAGTAAAGTTTGTTATGTGGCCCATTTTCTAGTTGGTACTTGTAAACTGTTAGGTTCTTGTGTAGTCGTTTCTTTTCACCATTAATTGTAACCCCAACAGTACTAGTGAACAAAAGATACCAGGTACTTTTAGCGTGGTCTATAAAAGAATGAAGGCAATACATAATAGTAATATAAAAAAAGTAAGATGAAAAAAAAGCAAAGCAAGCTTCCTACTTTGCATTTCCTATTATAATTCAGCAGTTGCATTTGCAACCCGAGTCTGGAGACTTTAAATGCTTGGCTCCCCAATTCTAGCTTGGCACAGCAGTCTTCTGGCCATGCGATGAGCCTGGCTTTTCCCAGAACAAGAAAAGGCCACCATGGGGATGCCTGTATATTCTTTGCTACTAAGAAACATTTATTTTGCTGTGACTTTAGGTTTTCTTTTCCATTCTTGGCAATGTTTCATGTTTCTCTAGATGACACTCTATGAATACCTATCTGGACATGAACTTGCGCCTCAGCAACAGTATAAATTTATGCATGATTGACAGTTTTGGAAATGATCCACTCTTGTGAGCATAATTGCTGGCAGGCTGGTGACAGCAGGGTTCTGTGCCTTGCCTGGAAGCATTGTCTTGCCTTTTGTCTTTTGGTGCATTGACTAGACCAAGGCTCCCACAATAGTACTTTGCTGAAATGTGCAATTGCTGTATGTGTGGGTATTCTGATTTAAATTGGTTTACTTGTGAGCAGCAAACTCGGACAGTGTTAGGAATATCAAGCCATTTCACAGATGTAGTTTTTACCAGTACTCTTTCAAATAGACTAGAAAAGATTCGGTTCACATCTTCTTCAATCAATTTGACCTTTACATGTTCAAGCAAACTAGCAATTGGCAGAAGCTCATTATCACAACTGTCTTTATGCCCCAGTGGTTTGACATCCATTACAAGCTTACCAACAGTCAACCTCTTTAATGAAAAAATGCTCTCAACTACTTGCAGCACTTGAGATGGTGAGGCTTCAGGCAAGACAAGTGTTTGCAAGCCAGTTAATTGGTGCGACTTGTTAGCCAAGAATATAGTATGTGGAGAAACCTCAGCCTGCAACTCTGAGTATAACTGGTGGTTTTCCAGCAAATACTTTGCAAAATCTAGAAAATCATACAGTTGTCCTTCTCTGGTATATGTTGCAAATTGAGTACGTTCATCAATGCCAAACTTGACATTATATAGTATTATACTGCCATGGGCTGGGCTTCTAACTACCAACTGGTCAATATACTCTGGGAAATGTGACTGTGTAAGCAACCGATCAGTCTTGTGAGCCATATTCAGGTGCATCACACTTAAGCATGGAAAGGACAGTGTGCTGTACAGTGAAGAATCTTTTGGCACATTAGCTTCTCCAGAGCTACTCAAATTTAGATATTTTAAACTTTTAAACTCAAATCTGTTTGCTTCAGAATTGCTGGCACTATAAAAGGTCCCATGTTGGCATTCATGTGCCATGTTGGATACAGTGAGCTTCTTCAATGTGTCTATATTGACTTTAGGAAGTGGTCTATTCTCAGACCAACAAACAATTTTCAAACTTGTTAGATTTTTAGAAAACAATGGTGCTGATGAATAACCCCAATGTGAACAAGCTATATGGATTAATTGGTGGGAATATTTATCTACTAACAAACTCATTACCCGTATACCCAATGTATTATCATGTGACATCATAGCTGTCAAGTGGTTAATGTTGGGAAGAGCAGTTGCAAGTTGCTGTGCCAATTTATTGGCTTCTCCAGATGAGTATGCTGGTCTACAGCCTGACCTTTGGTGTAGACAAAGTTGAGTTAAGTTTGGCCATACTGGCAAATGGCTCAGCATTAATTGAAATGCTTTGTTAAAGTCCTGCTCCAATGCTGTGCTCTCATCCATATGCAAAACCAGCTTTTGTAGTAATGACAATGTGTCAACACTGGCAGCCAAGTCCAAGTTAGATGCAGCAAAACCAAATGCCAGTTTACTGTCTTGAAACCATTGCTGTTTAGTCGGTGGTCTGTCAACTGAGCTGCTTTCAATAATGGCTGTGTTGTATACCCTGATTACACCATCATGACGCCAGCTATGGCACACTGCCAAGATAGGAAGATTTTGCTTCCAGGCTTTTAGCGTATGAGCATCACCATCAATAGCATAGTCGAATATGCAGTCTAGAATTTTGGGCAGCAAGTTGGACATTATTACTCTTTAAAAAAATAAATCACAAGCAAAAGAAACAAAAAGGAGCAGAACAATTATTTTCTTCAAAGTCATCCTTTTTAAACATTTAAAAGGGCTGCTTGAAAGGCAAGATGGCAATTAGTTAATCCAAGGATTTATAATTAGTGTATGAACATGATTAGTAAACCACAACAGATATATTTTAGGCATAACCCAGACAATGTTTGGATTCCAATTCATTACTTTACTATTGTTTAAATACCTGTCCTGTCATATATTAAACCATTGCAAACTAACATACAATGCTAGTGTTTAAAAGCAGGTTGTCCTTGCTGCAAACACACACACAGGTGGATGCTATAGCAATTCCATTACTTAAGTATCAGGTGAATGTGATTGTGTCTCTTTCACCTGTCCCAGGCCAATAGCAGCAGGGGTAGCCTCACTTGTTGTATAATCATGTGAGACATGCATCATGTCACATGTATTATGCATATATTGCACATCATATATTGAATAGGGTTTCCCTGTGTCAGTACACGACTGACACCACATATAAGGACATACTGTCCTGTAGTATTTTTGTAGGGAAACTAACTTGTTTTGAAGTAACAATAATAATTATATAATATCACTAGTGCAATGACCTGATGAGCTTTTCTGCAACAATGCAATCAGAAAAATGCCAGTGTCTCACAGCATTGCCACTGCATCAAACCCTGTCTATTCAACATGTCAATTCATCCATTTCTCAGCTTTAATTAAATTCAGAACCTAGAGCAAACCCAAGAATTCTAAGAGAGAGTAAAAATCATCAAATATTCATAAAAATAGCACTAAAGTAAAAGAAATATAGCTACACATACACAGCATGTAAAAGATCCACAGGCAAGTAGTCTGGAATCGGGTCATTCTGTAACATGCAGTCAACCAAATGCATCAGAATGTTGAATTCTCTGGGTCCAAACAGGCCATTCAAGTTGCAGTCAGCAAGCTGCCATATATGACACAACTGTGCATCTGATAGATTGCTGTGAGCCACTGTGTCATGCACAGTGTTGCTTGACACATATCCATGGGGACCATCTTGCTCATTGAGCATGTGGAACAATGCAGAGTATCTGTCACACTAGTGTGCACAGAACAATCCACTTTAGTATAAAAGACTTTAATAATTCCACTAGAATATTACTGTTCTGGGGGCAGTCCCCATTGTTGTAGGAGCCTTGGCCAGGGAGCTGACCCAGCTGGCACCCGGCTAGGCAGGTGGCAGAGGCAGGAGCCCCTGGCACTGCCTTACAGCCAGTGATTACCTGCTCACAGATGGATCTGTATAGGAAATCATGGTTTTTCAGAAATTGATGGTGTGTAATGACACCAGTTTTCATCCAATTATGACGAGTGTGCAAGCAACTGTGAATGCTGGCAAAGGACATGGTAATGGTAGAAATAGCAATGAGCAGAGCAACGCTGGCCACTGTTGCACATTTAAATCTCTAAAGGTTTCTCTAAAATCATTTGAAATCTTTACAATTAAAACTTATTATACTTCTCTGATAGCACTCCTCGCTGTCCTTTGTTTTGTGTAATATCTACTAGACTGTTCCAGCATGAACACCATCTACTTTATAACACTAATATATTCTTTAACTTCTTCTGAGGTCCTATATTAGTGTAATTCTCAAGTGGAGAGAGAGGGGCCAGCAGGGCCATCACCCCCCAACCCAACAACTGTAGCACCCTAGGTAGTGGACAACCAGTCCAGCCCCAGTGCAGAATGAGCAGGCCCTGTTGTCCAAGCAGCAGATATCCCAGCCCTGCAACAGGAACCAGAAGACATAGAGATGGCAGTGGATAATACAGCCAAACTGTCTTTTGCAGCTGTGGTGGTCAAACCACCCAGCCCCAGTGGGCCAGCCCCCAGCCCCACCCCAAAAAGTCATTGACCAGTATGTGCCAGACTGACCCACCAGCAGCCCCCTGCAACTCCATCAAGAATGGATCAAGGGACTGGTGCCCAGGCTTATCTCAAGTCTAAAGAAGAAGTTACTGAATAGTTTATTCTTAGAGAGATTCATGACATTATGTTTTTCCCCAGGTGAGTGACCCAGTTCACTGGCTTAGGCAAGTACTACCACCGATTCCTGGGCCAGTGTGAGGTGATGATGTGGGTGAGGCAAGAGGGGCCTGGCCAGTCAGCTCTATCTACTGACCACAGGCCAGCCTTACCAACAGCAGCCCATCAGTCCCAGGAAAAGAGTGTAGCCACAGAACATGGGAGTTGTGGCCTTCCCCTAGAGGGAACCAACAGCCAAGTTATAGGTTGAACTGTCTAGTAATTTCAATTATGTTTAGCATTTTACATGTGCATGTGGCAGGTATGGCCTTAGTGCTGTGTCATTCCTCATACATTGTATGGATGAACTATCCCAAAAAAATCATTGCCCAATTATGGAGGTAAATAAAGCAACCTCTCAATCCTTTGTTGAATATTCATATTTGGTGGAAGAAATCTATTTGTAATAGAAGAAATCCTTAGGGGAAACAAATGTGACCTTTGAATGACAAATGCTGCCTTAGAAGGGCAAATAAATCCTTTAATAGAAAAGTGCAGCCCTGGAAAAGCAAAAGCAGTTATGGAAAAGCAAATAAATCATTTGATAAACAAATATAGCCCTAGAAAGAATAATGAGTCATTTAAATGAAAAATACTGCTTTGGAAAAGCACATGAATCTTTTAATAGACATATACAGCCTTGGAAAGACAAATAAATTCTTTAAACAACAAATTAATCTTTTGATAGGCAAATGCAGCTATAGAAAACTAAATGCAGATTTGGATGGGCAAATGAATTCTCTGGGAGACAAAAGCAGCCCTAGAAAAGCAAATACAGTTTTGGAAAAGCAAATAAATCCTTTGATAGACAAATGCAGCTTTTAAAAGACAAATGTGTCCTTTGATAGACAAATGTAGCTTTGAGAAAGCAAATAAATCCTTTGATGAACAAAGGCAGCTCTGGAAAAGCAAGTGAATCTTTTGATAGACAAAGGCAGCTTTTGAGAGACAATTGGATTCTTTGATATACAAATGCAGCTTTCAAAGGGCAAGTGAATCCTTTGATAGACAAAGGCAGCTTTCAAAGGGCAAGTGAATCCTTTGATAGACAAATGCAGCATTCAAAGGGCAAGTGAATCCTTTGATAGACAAAGGCAGTTTTTAAAAGACAATTGGATTATTTGATAGACAAAGGCAGTGTTCAAAGGGCAAGTGAATCCTTTGATAGACAAAGGCAGCTTTCAAAGGGCAAGTGAATCCTTTGATAGACAAAGGCAGCGTTCAAAGGGCAAGTGAATCCTTTGATAGACAAAGGCAGCTTTCAAAGGGCAAGTGAATCCTTTGATAGACAAAGGCAGTGTTCAAAGGGCAAGTGAATCCTTTGATAGACAAATGCAACTTTTAAAAGGAAAATGGTGTGCTTAAAAGAAACAGGCTGCTTTGCAGATTTATAATAGAATGAATAGAAAAACCAGGGGGGAGGGATATGAAACATAATTGAGACTGTCCATAAAACAATTAGAATAGCAGATGCCAAATATATCCAAGCTAAAATTGATATAAAAACTGACCAGCAGAACCCAATGATGCATATATTCTTTAACCACACTATTTACAACCTCTTCACATTATTTTCAAATATTATCATTGATGCCTGACAACGTAAGAGTAGATTGTATAGATGGTTGCATAAATAGAGCTGTTCTGTATCGACCTGAAAGAGGAGGACCAGATATAATGCGTTGTTATTCTTGTATTGAGAAAATGGGTGGGGATTACAGGAATATACCCCCATCAGATTGGGAAAAGGGGGGTGCTTGGGGGGGCCTTAAGAATGAAGAGGATGGGTATTATGTGGTTCCAGTTGACCAACTCATTACCCTGGAGAGCTGTGATAATGAGCAATAGCTCACACTACGGGGGCTCAAAAACTGGTTCTGCATGTTTTGCATGTGTTGTTTATAGACGATTTAGTGAATGATATGATTAATAAAATGAAGCTAGGGGGTCCTAGCGGCATCTGGAGTTTTGGCCTGACGTTTTGGCCGATATTTCCCCCTATCTGGCAAAAATTTTTCGA